>OZ020298.1:3640256-3675839 GCA_963971205.1 Aethes cnicana | reverse complement strand
TGTGTGTACCACTACGCGGGTCGACGATTCACTCTCCATCTCCGGATGAAACAAATTGACGGTAAGGGCGAGTTGAGCGCGGCTAGATTGAGGCGGCTGACTCCGTGGCCATTCTGTACGTATACTATTAAATATTCTGAATGTGTCTTGGTAATGAGCGTAATCTTATATGGCGAAACAGTTGAAAACGTGTCCAGCGGATTTGATAAGCAACAAAACAAAACACACTCTCCTCACAACCGTTTTCGCCTCAGCAGCGCCATCTGAAGGCGCTACTGCAGACTATCCGCCTAGGTGGCTTCACTGGAGTGGCAACCGCAGCGCCCCCAGTATACTCGATTTGATGTCCACTTTTGGAACTATAAAGATTGCGCTCCTTTACTTCAACCATCCATACTACTAGGCACATTAGCGAAGCGTCACAGAGACATTGACACTTGAAAGTAATGACAGTCATTGACATTGACAACGCGCATTGAATCTGTCGCCAGGACCAGTCTGTGCAAACGTGCGCGCCGCTCCCCATACTCGATGAGCAAGAACTGCACCAAAATGGCCGACCCTGCGCCGCCAGCGCCGCCCGATACCAGCGCCCCACGTAAGTACCACCTTTAAACCTGTTAAGCTAAGAATCGTCTAAATTGATTTATGTTCCCGATAGATGTCGCTGTTACGGGCACGTCGATTTTGGGTGGCAGGTTAGTACCTGCCACCCAAAATCGCACAAATAGTTTTGTACTATATTAATTTGCATAATCTGATTCTGAATATCGTTACGGTGTACGCTATCTAGACGATCACTTCATCCGTGCCAGCTCTTGTGAATCTACCTGTATGGATTTACATTAGGTACATTCGTATCTTTACAGCTATGCCCTGGTTCGGTATGGACATAGGCGGCACGCTGACGAAGCTAGTATACTTCGAGCCCCGAGAAAACAACAGGAGGGAACTGGACAAGGAGACGGAAGTCCTGAAGAATATCAGGCGCTACCTCACGAGGAACTCGGCGTATGGCAACACTGGGCGGCGGGATGTGCACCTCCAGGTATTTTATTAGCTATAATAACATATGGACGAACAGTGACAAACAGAATATGTCAAAATATATGGAGCAAACTGACATTAGAAAATGCGTTCCAATATGCTAGTAATAACGCCTCTTTATAATATGTGTCAAGATAAATATTTTGTAGAAAAGTAAACCTAACACTATAAGACTGAAGTGTCAAATTTACTGAGCGCCAAACGGGTGCCCGAGCTGTTCGGGCACCCGTTTTGACGGGCCATTTTTCTCCGGCTGATTGTGAATCCTTACTTATAATAGATCAATGCTTTTCACTCCTATTTCATCATCATCATCACTTCAGCCGAAAGACGTCCACTGCTGGACATAGGCCATAGGCCTCTCCCAAGGCGCGGCCACTCAGACTGGTCCAGTGCCACTCGCATCCACCGCGATCCCGCGACCTCTACAAGGTCGTCGCTCCATCTTGTTGGAGGCCTACCGACAGCTCGTCTCCGGTTCGCGGGCGCCACTCCAGAACTTTCCGGCCCCATCGGCCATCAGTCCTGCGAGCAATGTGCGCCGCCCACTGCCACTTAAAGTTCGCAATTCTTGGGGCGTCCTCCTATTTGAAAAAGAGTATTTTTTTCCCCGTTTAAAGTAAGCAAAATGCGTTTTTGCTCCCTCTCCATTTCTGCCTGACTAACAGGGAGCAAAGTACTATTTTGCTCCTTAGGGAGCAAAGTTTGATTTTGCCCCCCTGCTGCTACTGGTATTTTCTCGGGGGAGTGAATACCATATGCCAAAACATTTACGCAAGGTTATATTTCGCGTGTATTGGTTCAATTTTTTCTGTCGACATGCAAATTTTCATAAGTTAGAGGGACGATTACTTTTTATAATCAATCGCTAACAGGGAGCAAAGTGCTATGTTTGGCTCCCTAGGGATCAGAGTATGATTTTGCTCTGGAGCTAAGTTGAATTAAGTCTTTTGTTTTTGGTTTTGTCTAATTTAATGTCTATAATAATGTACATGTTTACACAACTTAGAAGGCGCGTGGATTAAGCAAAAATAGACTCTGCGTCAACGGCTTAAGTGCTTCACCGCGCGCCTTCTAAGTTGTGTCGTGCTATAGTATCCTACATCATTGTCATATTTGTATAGCCTCGGGGGAGGCCTATGTCCAGCAGAGGACGTCTTTCGGTTGACATGGTGATGATTATGGTGATAATGATTATGTAGTATCTACTGGTTCTACTTTTCACTCCTATGAGAGGAGTGAAAAGTAGAGTGTACAACACGGTAGCAAAATTATTTGCTACCAACACAGATTGAACCCCTCGCTCCGCTCGTGGTTATATTCTGGTCTCATTCGGTTCGCTCTGGATTCAATCCGTCACTCGCGGTAAAATATACCGTTTTGCTCACTAGTCATAAAAAAAAGTTTGATACAAAGTAGAAGATGTAGGTATCTAAATCGATGACGAAGCTTGCAGCGGATAACGGTATGTTTTAAATGATAACTACATCAAACTGTACATAATGACGATGCAAAAGTGATTGTGAAATCCTACTTGAATAAATGTTTTTTTTTATCTTTAATCTACTATTCCAGATGGACAACGTGACGATCCGCGGCCGCCGCGGCACCCTCCATTTCATACGTTTCCCCACCACCGAAGTGGGGGCGTTTCTCCAGCTCGCGCGCTCTAAAGGGATGGCGGCGCTCGTAACAACCATATACGCCACCGGCGGCGGCGCCTACAAGTTTGAAGAGAACTTTATAAAGGTACGTGTCGGAATGTCACAAATACACTCACAGGTTTCCACAACTTAGAAAGCTGACGAGCTGTCACTAAATAAATAAATATCTTGAAACATAATTATCACACATATTGGACCTAGCCCCAAACTAAGCAAAGCTTGTACTATGGGTGCTAGACAACGATATAAATACTTATATAGAGAAATACATACATATATGAATACTAAACATCCATGACTCGAGTACAAACATTCGTGTTCATCACACAAAGTTTGCCCCGAGCGGGACTCGAACCCGCGACCATCGGAACAGAAGGCAGGGTCACTCACTACCAACTGGACCAATTCGGCCGTCAAGCATGCAAATGTTGATGATCTCATTACCCTCGAAACTTTGTCAAAGGTGGCGTTATGTGACCATGTGACCAAGTCGCGGGCAGAAGCTAGTATTGTTATATGTTAAACTAGCTTCTGCCCGCGACTTCGCCCTCGTGGAATTCGGTTATAGCGCTCCCGCGGGAACTACGCGCTTTTCCGGGATAAAAAGTAGCCAATGTCCTTTCCCGGGACTCCAACTATCTCCATACCAAATTTCATCCAAATCGGTCCAGCGATTGAAGCGTGAAGAGGTAGCAAACAGACAGACAGAGTTACTTTCGCATTTAAGTATAATATTAATATGGATTTAACGCGTGATTTCCACCATGGAGAGATGACATTTCTGTATGGAGTGACAGCTCACGTTAATTTAACGTGACGTTAATTTTCTGACGCTATTCAGGCTTATTGCAATGTGAATCTAACGCTAATTTCGTCCACAGGAAGTGAACATGCGTCTGTCCAAACTGGACGAACTAGACGCTCTCATAGCGGGGCTACTATTCGTGGACGCATTCCACGCAGCGGAGTGTTACTACTGGGCGCCGCCCACGCCGCAGCCGCCGGACCACGGCAGCGACACGGTAAGATACCATCACTCACTATGTCCACACTTAAACCACACTATATCTAATAGGTATAGCACGATATAACTAGAGCCCGGAGTATGGAGGGTTGAAGTAAAGGAGCGCAATCTTTATAGTTCCAAAGGTGGACACCAAATCGGGTAGGTTGGGGGCGCTGCGGTCGCCACTACAGTCAAGCCACCTAGGCGGATAGTCTGCAGTAGCGCCTTCAGATGGCGCTGCTGAGGCGAAAACGGTTGTGAGGAGAGTGTGTTTTGTTTTGTTGCTTATCAAATCCGCTGGACACGTTTTCAACTGTTTCGCCATATAAGATCGCGCTCCTTACCAAGACAAATTCCACACTCCATTGCCCGAGTTTCCACGGCAAAACAAAAGACTGTCGCAAAGGGTGCGTTCCGTAACGCGCTCACAGCACTTTGAGCGCGTTTCGGGACACTGTGAGCGTGCTCACAGCGCTCAGGAAATTGATGACGTCATCGATCGACGCTCACGGTGCTCACGCTGCGGGGCATGGGCGCTGTCGGCGCAAACGTCAAAGTGACATCTGACAGGACATGATTCCCTAATTTAAAAAAAAATTACAGTTGTGTTGGCGCCGTGAGCGTGCTTATGATCATTCCGAATCAAAAACGCGCTCACACGGTCGTGAGCGTGACAATCGATTCGGGACACGTGTAAGCGTTGTGAACTCTTTGAGCGCGTTGCGGAACGCACCCAAAATTACTCAGTGTTAGAAACGTTTTTTATCGATGTCGAGTATCATTATCGAATATTTTATAATAATTCGCGACAGTTAATTTGCAAATATGCAAAGAAAGTAGAGAGTCAGAGATTGTTTAATATGTGCTATTTGATCTAAATCTTAACAATACTAAATAAAATAATCCGCCCCTTTGGCTTTGTAGTGATAAACGAAACGATAATACTCCCAGCGAATGTCGAGAAATTAAACGATTGTCTACTATTATACAAGATTTTGCTCCCTAAGGATCAAAGTACGATTTGGCTCTCTGCTGCTACTGGTTTTCTCATAGGAGTGAAAAGTAGAGTGTTAAACACGGTAGCAAAATTATAGCTTGAAACCCTCGCTAGCTCAAGAATTGTCGCTTTATAATAATAATAATATCCTGGGACATATCACACGGTGCTAGTCTGCTAGACAACGATGTAAATACTTACATAGAGAAATACATAGGTACATATATAAATACTAAACATTCGTGCTTATCACACAAAGTCTGCCCCGAGCGGGACTCGAACCCGCGACCATCGGAACATAAGGCAGGGTCACTACCAACTGGACCAATCCGGCCGTCGCTTTAGCGTTGCTCAGGATTCAATCCATTTTGCTCCCTAGTCATAGAATATACTATTTCACGCCCCTCCTCGAAAAGGAGTACTTTTTTCCCCGTTTAGAGGGAGCAAAATGCGATTTTGCTCCCTCTCCATTTCTACCCCACAAACAGGGAACAAAGTAAGATTTTGCTCGCTAGGGAGCAAAGTACGATTTTGTTCCCTGCTGCTACTGGTGTTCTCATAGGAGTGAAAAACAGAGTTTCCAACACGGTAGCAAAATTATTTAAACCTTGGGTGACATAGCTTGAATCCCATAGATTCAATCCGTCACCTGCTGTAAAATATACGATTTTGCTCCCTAGTCACACAATCTACTATTCCCTTACAGCCTCCGTACCTAGAAGCGGCATTGAGTCTATACGAGAGGCAACCCTTCGATTTCTCCAACCCCTACCCGTTTCTGCTGGTGAATATCGGCAGTGGAGTCTCGATACTTGTGGTTAAAGCGCCCAATGACTACTATCGTGTCAGCGGTACCAGGTAAGAGGTTTTTCTTACGACTCTACACTTAAATCCCTTTTTTAATACCGTTGCTCAAAAAGTAAACATTTCGATACCTGTTTAAAGTGCCAAAAGTTTGTCATTTCCGAGCGAGCGCTTTTTGTTTTTTGACAGCTACTGAGCGTGCCTGTAGTTGTTTTTTTACGAACTAGTGCGTAAAGTTTTTTTTTCTGATGACTTCTTATTATTAACGCATTCACTGCCACTTTTTACGAAATTTCGCCAGGTGCCACGTCTGTCATTAAGTGAACATTGCAACGCACATGTGCGTTCGAGGCACTGCGGGAAAGTCAGCAAAACGCATATATGCGTTGGTGGCAGTGAATGCCTTAAGAAACCATAAGATCTCGAATGCGTCGCCTATCCTGAGGCCTAAGATGGAACGCCTCTGTGCCAGAAATTTCACCGGCTGCCTTAACCCCTACCGGAACACAACAGTGTGAAGCACTGCTATTTAAAATTCTCCGACGAAGTAAATATTCCTTACTACCAACGAACTAGAGAATTAACTTATATTTAAAAACAAAGTTTACCATAGACTCATTTTTAATTTCATAGTTTACTTTTACTTTAGATTTGTTCAATTTTGTATCGTATAAAAATATTGTATTCAAGGTTTTATAACCATTTAAATAAATGCTGAGAGCTATGTAATAATAATAAATAAATAAATATCTTGGGACATTTCACACATATTGACCTAGCCCCAAACTAAGAAAAGCTTGTACTATGGATGCTAGACAACGATATAAATACTTATATAGAGAAATACATACATATATAAATACTACATCCATGACTCGAGTACAAACATTCAAACATATGTGTTTTTTGTCACTGACATGTGGCCGTCAATTTAAAAACAAAGTTTACCATAGACACTTTATTTTTATTTCATGGTTTACGTGCGTATCCTATTCTTTAATTAATTTGCGTGTGCCATACTTTAGATTTGTTCAATTTTGTATCGTACAAAAAGATTGTATTCAAGCTTTCATAACATAACCATTAAAATAAAATGCTGGTAGCTTTGCGTTTTTTTGGCATAAACAGTAGCCTTTCCCGTAGTCTGAACTATGATCGGATCAAATTTCATCAAAACCGGTTCAGCGGTTTAGCCGAAAACTAGAAATTTCAATCAAAATTTTTCAACCCCGTTTCACCCCTTTTAGGGATGGAATTTCCAAAATTTATTAGCAGATGTCTACGTCACCGTGACTTAGTTTGCCAAATTTCAGTCCGATCCGTCCAGTAGTTTGACCTGTGCGTTGATAGATCATTCAGTCACATTAGCCTTCTATATACACTCAACCGCAATTAAATCGCGGTCACTTTTTTATGGAAAATCCTATACAAAGTGACCTGATTTCATTGCGATAATGAGAGTGTTTAAGAATATCTTCTTTCATTTTTTTTCCAGTCTTGGCGGAGGCACCTTCCTCGGCCTCTGCTGCCTTCTGACAGGCTGCAGCAGCTACGAGGAGGCGATATCCTTGGCCGCCTCCGGCGACAACACCCGGGTCGACAAACTAGTCCGTGACATATACGGCGGGGACTACGCGCGGTTCGGGCTGGCTGGGGACCTTGTGGCTAGCAGGTTAGTTCCAGGATAACTACTACTACTACAGCCTATTTGCGTCCCACTGCTGGGCACAGGCCTCCTCTCATCACGAGAGGGTTTGGGCTATAGTCCCCACGCGGACTCAGTGCGGATTGGGGACTTCACACACGTCTTTGAATTACTTCGCAGATGCGTGCTGGTTTGCTCACGATTGTTTTCCTTCACCGAAAAGCTCAGTGGTGAATTCAAATTGAATTTCGCGACGCTCGTATTAAGTGCTAGAAAACGATATAAATACTTATACACGGTGGGTCAGAAAATATGGCAAATAATTAACCCTCAGTATCGGCTATCGATTCTAAGTATATTGTAGGGGTCTTTAATTTTTTTCGAGTTGGTAAAAAAAATAATTGTATATGGGATTGGTTGTGTGAGCGACGCTTGAATCCTATACAATTTTTTTTTTTACCAACTCAAAAAAATTTAAAAACCTATATAATATGTTTAGAATCGATAGCCGATACTGTGGGTTAATTATTTGCCATATTTTTTGACCCACCATGTATATAAAAATACATACATATATAAATACTAAACAGCCATCGAGTACAAACATTCGTGCCCATTACACGAAGTTTGCCCCGAGCGGGACTCGAACCCGCGACCATCCGAACAGAAGGCAGCGTCACTACTACTTCTTCAGCCTATTTGCGTCCCACTGCTGGGCACAGGCCTCCTCTCATCACGAGTGGGTCACTACAAACTGGACCAATCCGGTCGTCAAACCCATTATTCTATATGCACCATTTGTCCCCAGCTTTGGGCAGATGTGCTCAGCGGACCGGCGGGCCAAGGTGTCCCGCGAGGACCTGGCGCGGGCGACGCTCGTCACCATCACCAACAACATAGGCTCCATCGCGCGGCTCTGCGCCAGCAATCAGAATATAGAACGGGTCAGTTATTTTAACAATAGGGATGACGACAGGGTGGACAAATCGAAATCCTAATTAGTCCGTCAGTCAGGTAATAAAATAGTACATTACAGACCTAGGGTGGTGAATTCGTAAATGTCCCAGATCGCAGGTTTCTGTTTCCATAAATATGCGATCTGGGGCTTTACGAATTACCGCCCGTGGTTTGTCAAGAGTTTTACGTCTTGCCTTGGCCAAGAAGTGAGATTTTCTCTCCGCGGAGCGGGCAGAAAATCCCACTTTATGGCCAAGGGTGATGTAAAAAATATTAGACACGTATTTTTTGTTTTGTCAAATTAACAAAGAATGACCAAGTTAAAACGCATTAAAGTTGGAGAGTGGGGGCTAACTACGTCACCGTTAGGTATTAATCGTACCTAACCGTGACGTCCGGCGACATTTCAACTCAATATATCTCCGTATAAGTTTGATTACGTGAAAAAAGAAAAAATACGTGTCCAATACTTTTCAATAATCTTCCTGATAGACTAAGGAAAAAAGTTGTCGTCATCCCTATTATCATCATTTCACCATTTGTGCCACAGAATATTTAATAGTACTACATACAGAATGGCCACGGAATCACCCGCCTGAATCTAGCCGGCGCGCAACTCGCGCCCAACTCGCCCTTACCGTCATTTGTTTCATCCGGAGATGGAGAGTGAATCGTTGGCGCGTACTGGTACACACACATTTACAAGTGTACAGACGTCCTCGCACGCAAACATTGACACTTAATTCGAATTGTGTTCGAAAACATGCTTTTATAGGCCGTGGCCGCCCTGTGCTTATGCTACTCGCTTCCACCGGCTTCCCGCGACATTCACGAGCCATCTTATCCTTCAATGACAATTTGTGTTTTATGTTTTTTTATCAGATTAATAGTATTTTCTGCAACGTTGTATAAGGGAGGTAAAAAAAAGCGAGTGGCAATGCTGCGAAAATCGTAAGGCCCCACGACTATTTTTTGACTTGGTTATACAACGTTACTACTACTACAACAGCCTATTTACTGCCCACTGCTGGGCACAGGCCTCCTCTCATCACGAGGGGTATACAACGTTGCATACAATAAAATATACTATTTCGCACTGGACAAGAATACGCAAAGCTCGACTTAGATGGCGCTGCAAACGCTTGACCCAAACCAAAACCCAAACACTGCAGCTGTCAAATTTTTACGGGTTTTTTTTGTTGAAAATTTGACGTAGATTTGTTTATAGTACATTACAAACCTAGGGTGGTGAATTCGTAAATATCCCAGATCGCAGGTTTCTGTGGCCCGAACCGAAGGTGAGGGCCATAAATATGCGATCTGGGGCTTTACGAATGACCGCCCGTGGTTTGTCAAAAGTTTTACGTCTTGCCTTGGCCAAAAAGTGAGATTTTCTCTCCGCGTAGCGGGCAGAAAATCCCACTTTATGGCTAAGGCTGATGTAATAGTACATTACACACCTAGGGTGGTGAATTCGTAAATGTCCCAGATCGTAGGTTTCTGTGGCCCGAACCGAAGGTGAGGGCCATAAATATGCGATCTGGGGCTTTACGAATTCACCACCCGTGGTTTGTCAAAAGTTTTACGTCTTGCCTTGGCCAAGAAGTGAGATTTTCTCTCCGCGTAGCGGGCAGAAAATCTTTATGGCCAAGGGTGATGTAAAAATTGTTAAATATTGACCGCAATTTTAATTTTGGTTCAGTTATTTGTGATGAGAATGAAGACATCCCAATGCAATTATACCTGCCCCAGATACATACAGAGTCTTTCGGAAATACGTGTCGTCCGTTCTCATTGCATCCTGGAACTGCGCGGCAATTTTTAATAAATAAAATAAATAAATAAATATCTTGGGACATTTCACACATATTGACCTAGCCCCAAACTAAGCAAAGCTTGTACTATGGGTGCTAGACAACGATATAAATACTTATATAGAGAAATACATACATATATGAATACTAAACATCCATGACTCGAGTACAAACATTCGTGTTCATCACACAAAGTTTGCCCCGAGCGGGACTCGAACCTGCGACCATCGGAACAGAAGGCAGGGCACTACCAACTGGACCAATCCGGCCGTCAATAATTTAAGTAAAACCAATAACAACAAATATTTCTCTATGTAATTGACAGATGGTTTCGGTCAAGCGATTGCAGCGCTCCTAGTGGCCAAATTATGCGGATTTCTTGTCTATTTCATAAAAATGTACTATTTTTCATCTACTTTCAGGTGGTTTTCTGCGGTAACTTCCTGCGAGTGAATCCGCTGTCTATGAAACTGCTGTCGTACGCCATGTCTTACTGGTCGCGCGGCGCATTGAAGGCTCTATTCCTTGAGCACGAAGGGTGAGTTTACTATGTATCTATAGACACTTCCATACTGGTATGGTATACCGATGTGTTCAAGAACTCATGTGAATTCGTACATATGATGTAGTCAAAATTATACAGGATCAAGCAAGACCGTGGTGGCCTAGTGGTTCGACCTACCGCCTCTCATGCAGAGGGTCGGGGGTTCGATTCCGACTCGCACCTCTAAGTTTACTTACGTGCGAAATTCAATTTGAATTTACCACTGAGCTTTTCGGTGACGGAAAACATCGTGAGGAAACCTGCACGCATCTGCGAAGTAATTCAAAGATGTGTGTGAAGTCCCCAATCCGTGCTGGGCCCGCGTGGGGACTATAGCCCAAACCCTCTCGTGGTGAGAGGAGGGCTGTGCCCAGCAGTGGGACGCAAATATGAAGTAGATAATCAACGAAAGAAACCCTCTGCAGGCGAGTTTCAACTCGCTGTTGTCCTGTGTTTTTTCCATAGCGAGTCTATAACATCATCATTGCCTCAATCATTACCTATTTTTCAGATATTTCGGCGCAGTAGGCTGCCTCCTCCAACTGGACAAGAACCATCGTAAGGAAAACCTGTCTCGGCACGCGACGCCCACCATGGAACCTGGTCAGGCCGACCGGTAGCCGAAGAATTGCCATTTCGGTCTGGTTACAGCTTGAAACATGTCACGACAAGGTAACAAAGCACCTGGGCTACTGAGATTTGCTCCATCACTACACACAACAGCCTATTTGCGTCCCACTGCTGGGCACAGGCCTCTCATCACGAGAGAGTGTGGGCCGTTTGAGCCGTTTCTGAGAAAATTTGTATTTTTAACCACACTTTTTTTTAGCTCTTGTTTTTGAAATCCTTGCTCCTGATTCTATTATCGTTTTTTAAAGACTTAATTAAATACTAATTTGTGCCTTACTACCTATGATATTTCTTTCGTGTCAGAGTCTTTAAAAGTATCTTTCTGAGACTTTTCAGCTGTTCAAAATCTTTTGTAAAGATTTCACTTAAGTGACTTTTTAATAACGGAAAAGTATAGAAATTCGCATGCATTTTCTGAGAAAATTTCAAGTTTAAAGAAATTTAACCACATTGCTAGTTGCATTTCGGATTTCTATTTTTTTTTTGTTTTTGTACACACGATTATTATTTGTCTCGTACTTTAAACGGGCTAATCTTAATTTATTTATTTATTTAAACAATCTCAGAAACGGCTCTAACGATTTAGACGAAATTTGCAATATGTGTAATTTACAGGTGTGAAAAACGATCTAGCTAGGTCACTCGTCTGGGAAAACTCATTATTAGCGCATTCCATCTTAGGCCTCAGTGTAGGCAACGCATTCGAGATCTTATGGTTTCTTAATGGGGATCATAGGATTTCGGTGTCCATGGACCGCGGTGACCACTTACCATCAGGGCTGTGTGCTCGTTTGCCTATACCAATGACATAAAAAAAGCTATTTTCATTTTCAGCTCGGTCGCCCAGGTGTTTATTCTTAATAATGTTCAGTGTTTCAAGATTCGATACCAGGCAGGATGTGATTGGAACTGGAATCGACGCAATATATTAAAAGTCTTATGCTAAAATAACGCCTGTAAAATAAAATAAAATGTTAAACTGTTATACATAGCGATATTTACAATGTAAACACATTGGATGTTGATTATATTAACTCGACGTTTCATTGTCCTTGTAAAAGGAAATCTTTAATTAAGCGACAAAATGACCTGAACTTTGTAGGTTATTTTTATTGACTCTTTCGCTTTCAAACTGTATTTCCATAGATTTTATCGAGTAGTATCATTCCTGTATGCAAAAAATATGATTTCCAGTTTTTTTACCGTATATTTTTTATTTTATGTTGAATTTAGTTGCGTTAAACGCGGTCTGGTGCGGAAATTTAACCTTTACACCACCACTGTGCAAATGTAACGCCAATTTGAATTACAATACATATAGGCGTATATTCGACGTTGCTATTTTTGCGATGTCGACATTGTCGGCGTTTGCAGTCTTTGACGGTAAAAAGGTTAAATTTATATTACGGCTGCTTATATTAATAGGCTGATTTAGTTTTCTAGATTCTTTCTGACGTTATAGGAGGTAAAAAAAATGTTATAGCATGCCGATACCAGATTATAAAAATCTATACGTGACTTCACTTTTAGAATAGCGTTTTTTTCCTGGGTAAACACTAAGTAAATTATTTAGTTTAAAGAGGTGGGTACGTTTTTTTATATCGTCTTTTTATAGTTAATTTATATTTTTATGGGTGTATTGTATGCGGCTTAGTACCGATGTGATATTCATAAATACGCGCAAAGCGGGGAGTAATCCTTAGTATTTTTTATTTATTTACTTGACAGCTGTCAAATTTATAGGTTAAATTTGTGCCCTTGAAATTCTCCAACAAAAGTGCACTTTTGAAATTTAAAATGGTCACTGAATACTCATCGGAAAAACAGAAATACAAAGTATTTGCGTATACGAATTATGTTTTATTATTAAATTTCATTATAAATTATGTTAATTTTATAAATTCACTGGCTTTCTTCGCAAATGCTACGCGAATGCGGTATAATTACAAAATAGTACATTTCGATACTAGTGCGGAAAGTGTGTCATTACTTCACGAGTAACGAGATATCTTGAGAGACTCGGGACGAGTGAAGAATGACACTTCCGCACGTGTATCGAACGACGTTTTTTAATACAGTTGCGAAAAAATAAGAAAAACAACGAGTAAGGAATTAGAAAAGTTTATATTATTAATTTTGTAATTGAAATAGAACTGAAAAATAATAAAGTTCTACAAAAATTAAAAAAAATCTCCTAATAAAAAATTCTTCTATCTTTATTTATTTATTTTTTATTTACATAATAGTTAATGGCACAATTTGTACAATTATTTAGGTTATTTTTTAGCTTTAATTCTTCTTATTTCTGTAAATTTAAATGCTATTTGTAGTTTATTTTTAATATTTTAACTTGTTCTTTTCTGAATAAACAAATAATTATTGAGTGTGATATTGAAAGTTTTTGCTGGTAAATTAAGTGTTTGGCTGACTGAATTTATAATCTCACATGTCTGTGAAGATTGAGTCACTGGGAAAAGAGAAAAGCACTAGTTCGCAAAAACCAACTTTGCGCACGCTAAACAGCTACGTAAAGTAGCACTTTTTGAGCAACTGTATTAAAAAAAAAATTGTGATTTATCATGGAGAATGTAGTTCGAATTTCACAAAAGATTTGGCTGTTGTTTTTTTGCCGTATGTTGATGAAGTTTTAGTGACTTGAAAAATGAGCAATCAGTTGACGTTTCTTCGCATAATCATGTGGTTCTGGTAATAAGAATTGCTATAAGTGTTGTGAATCTGACCATATTTAGCCAACAGTGCTGTTATACATGGTGGGTCGTATCCTATAGCAAATAATTATAATAATTAACCCACAGTATCAGCTATCGATTCTAAGTATATTGTATAGGTCTATTTTTTTTTTTGAGTTGGTAAAAAATATATATATGGGATTGGTTGTGTGAGCGACGCCTGAATCCCATGCAAAATATTTTTTTTTACCAATTATAAAAAAATTAAAAACCTACGAAATATGCTTAGAATCGATAGCTGATACTGTGGGTTAATTATTTGCTATAGGATACGACCCACCATGTATAATACCTATGTAACTATGCTTGGTTTTCTTTTCATGTCATTTTGTTTGTATCTTATTATAGGTATAAATCTGTAAAAGAAATACATATATATTTTCTCGACGTAAAAAAAAATAGAGTTGTTAGTACCAGGGTCACATAAATGTGAAGTGTGTATTATTTATTATGTAATTCATACAAATAGTTATTCGGATTGTATGTTAGTGGCGTGCTTTTATGCAAGTCGCGGTATTCTGTAAGAGGGCTGATTTTAAATATTTTATATGAATAGAAATAAAATAATCTATTACATTGCCTTGTTTTATTTTATTGGAATCCGCTTACACCTTTATTTATTTTATAGAAATTCTAAGATCTCATGGGAGCCAAGATGTGACGTTCAAAAAGGCGAAATGTGTGGTTTTGACTTTTTTGAACAACAGTTTGGCATGAAGCCGTGGTGGCCTAGTGGTTCGACCTACCGCCTCTAATGCAGAGGGTCGGGGGTTCGATTCCGGCTCGCACCTCTAAGTTTACTTATGTGCGAAATCCTATTGAATTAACCACTGAGCTTTTCGGTGAAGGAAAACATCGTGAGGAAACCTGAGGAGGCATCTGCGAAGTAATTCAAAGATGTGTGTGGAAGTTCCCAATCCGCGCTGGGCCCGCGTGGGGACTATAGCCCAAACCCTCTCGTGATGAGAGGAGGCCTGTGCCCAGCAGTGGAACGCGAATAGGCTGTAGTAGTTTGGCTTTCAATGAGATCTTATAATAGTGCAAGCCATACGTAGGTCATGGCATCAAATTCTCGTTTTTCGAAACGGTATATGTAGGTACATTAAGCGAGATGGTATAACAAGCATCTAGGATAGATGTCATAGATGTTGTGGCCATTGATGATGATGACGATTTTACTGTTATGAGGGTTTACTCCGAAAGTTGGCAACGTCGCAAATAGCTCTCAAATGTTTTGCTGTTTTCATTAATTTCTGAATATTACTGAATGAAAACATGAATTAACGCTCAAAGTATGGATTGCAACAGTTATCATAGGAACACGAAGTTTTTAGTACTATGGAAGTAATATCTTTTGAAAACTTTCCATCGCAGTTTCCATGCATTTTAATGTAATCTTATCATTTGAATGCCTAACCAACAAATATAAAACGAGACGCGTCATTCAACCATAGAATTATATCTTCCTTTTTAATTCAGCAATATTGAGAAATGAATAAAAACAGCGAAACATTTGACAGATTGCGACGTTGCCAACTTTCGGGATAAACCCTCTTAACCTATTACTGAAACGGCAGAAAAATGAACTCTTATTTAGGGGTGGGTAGACGCTCACTATTCACTGTACCTATGTACCGTTTCGAACACAGCCCCTGGTCAAAAGGTGATAATGAAAATTTCTCCAATAGCAACAGTTTATAACGTTTAATTTCCAAACAGAAAAACCCAATCACACCACCAACTCGTTGAATTCAAATACCGTTTTAGGTGTGGTGACACTTCGCGCGTTCTCACCCAGCTTTGGCACACCCAAAACAGCTTTTACCACGTTCCCGTATGCCTCGTTATTTGCGTATACTTGTTTCCTTTTGTCGTTAGTCAGGTATATCAGTTGGTGAGGCTCGTAACTATTAGAAGGTTCCTCGAAATGCACTAAGCTGTCATGTTTTCTCATGAATTCTGATGGGTCTTGGTTCCCACGAGCATTGGAGACGAGAAAGTGCTTTAAAATTTTGGAGCGCAGCTGGAATTTCGGCAGCACCCGCGCTTGGGTGGTTGACACTTGAAATTAATAAGTTTAATAATGAGGTCTCGAAAATAAACTACAAATGTATAGCACGGCAACCCCAAGAGCGAATGGCTGTCACTCGCCCTACACGGTCCGGCCGTTCCGTTCAACGGCCGGCACGATATCGTTCCCCTGTATTCTAAGAGTAGAGTCTGTAGTAATGTGTTAAAATAAGCAAGAGACGCCTGCGCGCGCTCCGCACCTGTTTTGTCTTTTATTGTTGCAAAGAAAATGTATAATCATCAAGCCCGGAAATAAAAGTAGTGCAGGAAGTACAATTCGTGTTATTATTGCCTTCATCTGCCTATAAATGTCTATAAAATATCAAAAAGCGTGGATGCCTAAGGTCAGTCGCGGCAAGTGCGTATATGCGCAAGTACTAATTCTTAATTCACTTTCGTTACTGACTTGTTCACTGACTGACGACAACGCACAGCCAAAACTACTGTTCGTGGGAAACTGAAATTTAGCATGTAGGTTCCTTGGTGAGTGTAGGGGAGCACTAAGAGAGGATTTGCCGAAATTCTCAAGGGAGCGGGAAAATTACCTATATTTTAATGGGACTCTATAGTAATATTTGGTAATCCTTACATTAGTAAGAGGATTTAAGGAGGAAGGAACACTTTCACATCAGTGAAAGTGTTTGTTTGTTTTTTGTCCTTCCTTCACGTCGCAACGACTGGAACAATTTGGATGAAATTTGGTATGGAGATAGTTTGAGACCCTGGGAATAACATTAGGATACTTCTTATCCCGATATTTCAATGGGAACGGGTTTTCCACTGGTCAAACCAGTTTTTCAATACTTCTATAACTATAACCATCTATATGTATCTATAGGTAACGCAAATTCTACGCGGGACGAAGTCGCGGGCAAACGACTAGTAAGTACTTATTATAAAGCTGAAAGTTTGTGTTTGGATGTTAGTTACTCATCATATTAAAACGGCTGAATGGATTTAGATGAAATCTGGCACACAGATAATTAATTACCTGGATTAAAACATAGAATATTTCTTATACCAGAAATCATCCATTTAGGTGGTAAAAGGGGGTGGAAGGTTAGTATTAAATCCATACACGTAAATAATATAGACCCGGTCTAACGTACACGTAATATGTCCCCACTTCCACGGTGTCCAATCCAAAGTTCTCTCACCGAGCGTGCGTGACAATAAGCGTTTTTAAAAAAACTTTTTTCGAAACTGTTTCTCAGTATCTAAAAACTCGTCTCGTTGTTGAAAAATGTGACCCAGCTTTAGTGTCACGATATAAGTTTAACTTTGGATTGGACACCAATGAAGTGGGGAAACATGACATGTACCTACGTTAGGCCGGGTCCATACGAAGTATTATTTATGTCTATGATTAAATCCTATTGCTGACGAAGTCACGGGTAGAAGCTAGTGAAAAAAAAAGAAACTTACATGTTACACAAATAAGTAATAAAATAGGGAAATGCATTTTGATGCGAACGTACAGACTATTAAACCTCGCCTTCACAATCAAAAACGTCAAGTTCGAGCTACTCTTAATCGTAAGGGTTTTTCTAGCAGAACTTTTGTTTGATAATCCATATTAAGTAACTAGCTTCTGCACTCGACTTCGTACGCGTGGAATATAAAATTGCCGATAACTTTTCTTTCCGGCATCCGATTTTAATCAAACATAGCTTATATGTTGCTCCAAATGATGCTCTATCTACCCTTGAAAACTGCATTCAAATCGGTTCAGTAGTTTCGGAGATTAACTCTAACAAACAGACCGACAGAAAAGATTTAAAAAAATCGCTGTTTTGTGGTCTACCATACATCTTTAGACCCCCCGTTCCTTTTTTTGAACTTTTTTTTCTATGTACAGACACGCCGAGTTCTGCTCTTTTATTATAGTATAGATATTATAAATGCGCAGAATCAGCTATCAATTCTAAGCATGTTTTTTAGGTTTTTTTTTTTCGAGTTAGTAAAAAAAATGTATGGCCCAATATCGGATTGATGATAGAGCGACACCTGAATCATATACAAGAAAATTAAAAAAACCTAAAAAACATATTGAAATCGCGATAGGTAGCTGATTCTGGGGGATAAATTATTATACGGGGTCGAAAACGTTGTGACGATGTTCTAATCGTCACAACGTTTTCGACCCCGTATAATAATTTAATTCATTTAAAAAAAATAACTGGGTTCGCCGAATTCCTGTTTCGAAGTTGAACCCTAATTGGCAATTATAAAAGATTTCAAACCGGAAAATGGAATTCTTTAAAATAGTACATTACAGACCTAGGGTGGTGAATTCGTAAATGTCCCAGATCGCAGGTTTCTGTTTCCATAAATATGCGATCTGGGGCTTTACGAATTACCGCCCGTGGTTTGTCAAAAGTTTTACGTCTTGCCTTAGCCAAAAAGTGAGATTTCCTCTCCGGGTAGCGGGCAGAAAATCCCACTTTACAGCCAAGGGTGATGTAATAGTAGATTGTGTGACTAGGGAGCAAAATGGCGTGGAACCTTGAGCTATAGCGAGGGATTCAAGCTATGTCACCCAAGGTTTAAATAATTTTGCTACCGTGTTGCACACTGTTTTTCACTCCTCCTATGAGAAAACCAGTAGCAGCAGGGAACAAAATCGTACTTTGCTCCCTAGAGAGCAAAATATTACTTTGCTCCCTGTTTGCGGGGCAGAAATAGAGAGGGAGCAAAATCGTATGTTTCTCCCTCTAAACGGGGAACAAAGTACTCCTTTTCGAATAGGAGTGAAAAAATTACATTTACCTATAGACCAATCTTGTGGTCCATGTACCTATATTTCTATATGAACCAATGCTATGATTACTGCATAAATTGTTGTAGGTTACCACCATCTTCAAATCCACACTAATTAATATTAAAATAAATGCGAAAGTAACTCTGGCTGTCTATCTGTTACCTTTTCACACTTCAACCGCTGGACCAATTTAGATGAAATTTGGCATGGAGATGGTAGGACCCGTGATACACTTATTGAATATTCCGGATTTTTGGTCTGCCAGAGTTTAATCTTAAAAGAAACTTACTTAATATAATAAAGCTAAACGTTTTTTTGGATGTTTGTTACTCAATCACGCTAAACGGCTCGATCAATTTGCATGAAATTTGGCACACAGATAATTTGTAACCTGGATTAACACATAGGCCTGTTATCAGTTTTCCCGGACCTGTTAGATTAGAGGGACCCCGGAAGAGGACTTTGGATAGAAATCCCGGGAATCCCACAAATCCCAGAATCCCGTAAAAGTATCCTGGAAAAAGCTCGTTGTATACATAGCAACCTACCTTTTTGCCCACATTGTATATATACAATGTGGGCAAAAAGGTAATTATTGGAGTAAAAAATATACACAAAATTGAGGTAAACATTTAATAAAATCTTTGTCAAAACTCTATATTCTATCATAATAAACTTGTCTTAAAATTAACCGATTGCAAAAACAGATGAAGCCGGTTTATCAAGCAAATAAAGAGTCAACGCAGTAACCTTTATTATATGACTTACGCACGCTTATTTGCTTCTGATGAATACATATAAATGTCATCTATATTAAAAATACATACGTATAAATTGGTTAGAAGAGCTGCCATTCAGCGCTTATACACGCACGATGTATGTACACTAGGTGACCCATTTTATTATTATATTATTTTATTTAAATGTCAGTATGGTAAGTCTGGAACTATGAAGACATAGAAAAACCGGCCAAGAAGCGAGTTAAACTCGCGTGGAGAGGGTTCTGACTCTTGATTATTTTCAATGACGTCATTTACAAACCGTTTCACAGGATAAGCTCTTTTACGAGTATATGATAGATTTCAAATACCATGGACTTCTTAATAATTTGCCTGTAATCTATAGGTCAGTAACTATCCACCGTATTTTTACCAAAATTTTAGGTCTAGTAGTTTCGGAGATAAGGGGGGGGATGGTAATTTTTCGCCAATTTTCTTAAATAAAAAAAGTATTGGACCAAAAAAGAAATGAAAAAAATATATTTGAAATCCTCATAACAATGTCACATGATATAGTTTGAAAAACTTCATTAATATTTTTTTCAAATTTAGCCCCCAAAAATAGGGTCTATGTTCAAAATACATTTATTTTCGTTACACGTCCGTCTTTGGGTCACAAAGTTACCAAATTTCAACTTAATCGGTCCAGTAGTTTCGGAGAAAATCGACTGTGACAGACGGACGGACAGACACGCGAATGATCCTATAAGGGTTCCGGTGTTACCTCTTAAGGTTCGGAACCCTAAAAACATGTTCTAGGGTCTCGCTCAGATGCAACGTTTATGTAAATTTATCCTCTTTTGAAATTATTTGTTATCTTCCTTGTATTTCTGTAGTTTCTTTCTGATATTGATGCACCTACTCATTTTTCTTTCTGTTTGGCCTTATGGTTGACTGGTAGAGAATGCCTTTAGGCATTAAGTCCGCCAATTGTATACATTTTGTATGTGCAATGAAGTTTAAATAAATGAATAAAAATAAAACGCTACTCCATGAACACTACTATATATCGCCTGGTGTTTAATTTTGTCGCTTAACGCTCCGCGCGTCGCGTGGTCTATCTCTGCAAGAGGCCTTAGCAAACATTATTATGCCTAAAGAATGTTCCCTTAAAATTAACGCATATCAACATGAACACCTGTATAAACTGTAACAGTATGGTGTGGTTACATCTGAAACTAGAAACCATATAAATTCATTGGTGTTAGTATGTTCTAAAGAAGCATGTCAATGTCATTGATTCTAGAGAGAATGTTTTTTTTTTCGATTTAAAAGTAGGTACCTAAATTATTTAAGAAAACCGGCCAAGTGTGTGTCGGGCCACGCGCAAAGTATAGGGTTCTGAAGTTGACGATGCCCACAGAACCTTTCTAAGACTTATTAGCATCTAGCTAGCCTGTGGTATGACGTGCCCGCCCGACGCCCCTGCCGCTCGAGAAAAATCATTGGTTTTTTAATCATTTCATAAGTTGGTCGACTATGGCTCGTAAGTTTGTACAGCCTACTTAGCTGTGATAGTTTTCCTTTCATCTACGTTATATATGCCACAAACGTGATTTTTTTTAGCCATCCAAATACTATAAAAAAAAAAAATTGTACCACTTTGTCAGCGTAACTAATATGTATATTCATGCCAAATTACAGCTTTCTAGAACTAAGCGTCTCCGAGCAATAGTGCGGACAGACGGACGGACATGGCGAAACTATAAGGGTTCCTTGTGGACTTCCGAACCCTAAAAAGGGGCCACCCAGTGTAGTTTTAAGGGTGAATTGATGACGTAAGTTCATATAAGTAATTTGTCAATGTCTATCAAATACGGTGGAAAATGGGACAAATACTGAATTGTTTTCTTATCAGAATATTAAGCAGCAACCTTTGAAACGTCTGTAAAAAATAATTAAAAAAAGATTACAACCCGTGAAGTGTTTAGCAAAAGCAATAAACTACACGATTTTAATATTCAAGTTCGTCTCTAATAATTGATGATCGGTATTTTTCAGGTAAATATAAAACTCTTTAGTCTCGAATCGAGCGACTGACAAAAAACTCACAGCCGAAACTACTGATCGTAGGAAGCCGAAATTTTACATGTAGGTTCCTTGGGGAGTGTAGGGGAGCACTAGGAGAGGATTTCCCGAAATTCCCGCGGGAACGGGAAAAAATGGGACTTATGCTGGCTATACCACCAGAGACAGCTAGTTATAATACTACTAGCGACCGACACCGGCTTTGCACGGGTAGTAAAGCGACTAATTATACAAGAAACCCCTCCTCATGAACCCCTCTATCTATTAGTGAAAACTGCATGAAAATCTGTTCAGTAGTTTTCGAGTACATCGCGGACACTTAGACTTCATAATATTCGGAAATAGGTAGATGCATTCTCATTTTTCATTTTGTGTCTGTATGGAAGAATTGATACGTATAATAGAATCACTAAACTTGGATCCTGGGAACCTATTTGAGTCCACAAAGTGATTCTATAGGGAACGGAAAAGGAATTTCCTTATAAATTCTCGAACAAACTTATTATTCGAGACGTCAAAAGTGACTGCTAAGTGAGTCATTAGATCTCAAAGTCCAAACGTCGTCAAATAATTTGTATGCCTAATCCTTATTTGGGATAAGGGAAATCCTATATCCCTATGTATGAACTCGAATATGGATCCTGCTGCATCAGCTACGGGCGTCATTGATGGTCTCCGGGACTTGCACCTCGAGGCCGTCCAGGTCTTTCGTCATGGTGATCTGACAGCCGAGTCTGGACGTGTCAGTGAGACTGTACGCCAAGTCTAACATGTCCCGCTCCTCGTCGCTCGCCTCTTCTGGCAATCTGTGGTGAAAATAGTATGTTTTCACTCCTCCTATTCGAAAAGGAGTACTTTGTTCCCTGTTTAGAGGGAGCAAAATGCGATTTTGCTCCCTCTCCATTTCTGCCCTCAAGCAGGGCTCAAGTAAGACTTTGCTCTCTAGAGAGCAAAGTACGATTTTGTTCCATGCTGCTACTGGTTTTCTCATAGGAGGAGTGAAAAGCAGAGTGTGCAACACGGTGCAAAATTATTTAAACCTTGGGTGACATAGCTTGAATCCCTCGCTAGCTCAAGATTTAATCCGTCACCCGCGGTAAAATATACCATTTTGCTCCCTAGTCACACAATCTACTATTTGATGCTAGATCAATCCAGTGCCGAATTAACCATATAGCAGGAGTAAGTAGCAAATACTAGAGGCCCCGTGCCTTTGGGGCCCCGTAAAACACGTAACACTTTCTGAGCGCAAAAAAAATATCAATTTAGATTGGATTATCCTACTTTCTACTAATATTATAAACGCGAAAGTTAGTATGGATTTATGTTTGTTACTCTCTCACATAAAAACTACTGAATGGATTTAAATGAAACTTTACAATAATATAGCTTATAGGTACATCAGAATAACACATAGGCTACAATTTATAAAGATATTGTGTATCTAAGCTACTCGAAATACTAATCCTGCACAGGCGAAGTCGCGGGCACCAGCTAAGTCTCCAATATTTTGCCAAATGAATGTAGGTACTAGTTTTTTTCCCGAAACAATTGAGTTAGTAAAATCCGGGTCACGTGAACGAAGACTTTCTTAGGTCATTGGTCATCTCATCGCTACTTTAACTTGTCTATGTCTGTTTAGTGTGTGTTAAGTATGTGTATTAGAAGCCGTGGTGGCCTAATGGTTCGACCTACCGCCTCTCATGCAGAGGGTCGGGGGTTCGATTCCGGCTCGCATCTCTAAGTTTACTTATGTACGAAAACCAATTTGAATTAACCACTGAGCTTTTCGGCGAAGGAAAACATCGTGAGGAAACCTGCATGCATCTGCGAAGTTATTCAGAGATGTGTGTGATGTCCCCAATCTGCACTGGGCCCGCGTGGGGATTATAGCCCAAACCCTCTCGTGATGAGAGGTGGCCTGTGCCCAGCAGTGGGACGAAAATAGGCTGTAGTAGTAGTATGTGTATTTAGCCTGAGCTGGGTCAGCTGGGCTGACAGCTGAGCTGAAAAAAAGGCCCCTTGACTCAATTTGCTACGAGCCCCGCGCTAGCTTAATCCAGCACTGGATGTATCAATAGGGATGACGACAGGGTGGAGAAATCGAAATTCTAATTAGTCCGTCAGTCAGGTAATAAAAAAATATTGGACACGTATTTTTTGTTTTTTTCGAATTAACAAAGAATGACCAAGTTAAAACGCATTAAAGTTGGAGAGTGGGGGCTAACTGCGTCACCGTTAGGTATAAATCGTACCTAACCGTGACACGCGACATTTCAACTCAAAATATCTCCGTATAAGTTTGATTACGTGAAAAAAGAAAAAATACGTGTCCAATACTTTTCAATAATCTTCCTGATAGACTAAGGTCATCCCTATTATTTCTTGTTGTTATTCTGTCCCGGTGTCCAAGGGACAAAATAAGAAGAGTTTCTAAGAAAAACTGTTAGACGAAGAAGAAACATTTTTATTTCCCACATACACACGACATGCATCCATACTAACATACCGTCTGTCTGTCTGTTACCTGTGTCAGCGAGAAGCGTGAAGAGGCAAGAGACAGATAGACATATAGTTACTTTCGCATTTATAATATAAAACTAGCTTCTGCCTGCGCTTTCGGCCACGTAGAATGCGGTTATCGCGTTCCCGAGGGAACTAATCGTTTTTCCGGATTAAAAAGTATCCTATGGCCTTTCCCGGGACTCCAACAATTTCATCTAAATCTGTCCAGCGTCAACCGCTGAGATAACAGACAGCCGGACAGAGTTACGTTCGCATCTATAATATAGTTTCTTTTTCCACACCTGTCAAAGTCTTCTTGTTTCAATATGACATGGCAAGTGGAGCATGTAAGGGTGCCTTCACACGCGCCGTAGCCCTCTATGTTTAGGTCATTGTTGACGATCACATCTAGCAGTGTGTCGCCGATTTTAGCCTCCGACTGTATTCGCTTTCCGTCGTGCAGGACAAATGTAACTTTCACCCTGTAACAAAGTCAAAAACTTATTACTATGGGACAAAATCACGTTTCTGTATGGAATAAATTAATAAATATCTTGGGACATTTCACACATATTGACCTAGCCCCAAACTAAGCAAAGCTTGTACTATGGGTGCTAGACAACGATATAAATACTAAACATCCATGACTCGAGTACAAACATTCGTGCTCATCAAACAAAATTTGGCCTGAGCGGGACTCGAACCCGCGACCATCGGAACAGAAGGCAGGGTCACTACCAACTGGACCAATCCGGCCGTCAAATGAATGACAGCTCGGCGGCCATATCTAATGACCAGGAGTCCGTCAACTATGCATGAATCAACCTACCCTAAGATAAGATTCAATACTTAGCTCATAATTCCACACATAGTTGTATACTTATGTTATGTTCAAAATTTTACTTAACTAAAACTATACAACTGAGGTTTTCAATGAGGGAAATCATTGTGAGGAAACCTGTAAATTCAAAAATGAGTGTAAAGTACTTCCAATCTGACCCCACTTTAGAACTATAAGATCCTCTCATGTTGTGAACAGATTATCAGACCTAAACAAAATGTAAAATCGTTTTAGGATTAGATTGGATTTCAACATAGTTTTTCCAAGCCTTGCTTGATTTCAACATAAATATTACAACAATGTGGCATAAGTACAACTCAGACACGTTATATCTGTTAACAGGAAAAAATAATGAAGTGCCGTGACTATGATTTACAAAGTCATTAATTATTTATTACAAATCAATTTTTACAATTTGTTTGTTTGACTTTCACATACAATGTCATTTATAATGCACAATATTCTTAATGTGTAATGTGTAATTAGTACATTTCGATGCAAGTGCGAAAAGTTTGTCATTTTATTACGAGTCCCTAATTATGTGACCCGAGCGAGAGCGAGCGTTAACATGAGGGACGAGTGAAAATGTAAATTTCTCACATGTATCAAACAACATTTTTTTAACTAACACGCTGGTTCTAATAAAAGATGACCAGTTACCGCCGCTCAAGTGGAATTTGGGTCGAGTTTTGAGTGTGTTTCCAGGTCGAGATAACACATCTAGAATTGCCACTATACGGACAGCGACGGGTGTCATTCGAAGGGCATACTCTAAAATATGCTCCCTCTCCATCCCTGTACCTAACGCAGCTGAAGATCACTAAGGCCTGGCGATCATCCTGCATCACGCCAGCATGCTGAACTACATCGGCATGGACTTCCGGGTCCTGCACCTATCATTTCCTGTTGAGAGCAGATTCTCTCAAGACGGCCGAGGATGTTAACAACAACGCCATCTAGCGGTCTATGGGGTCAACTCTTCGCAAGCTTCGCAACCCTGCGATCTAGACCGCTCGAAGAAAGCGTCGTGCTTCGGGGAGATCCCGCTGGAGGGCGGACCTAGATCATCGCCGTTAAAACAAAATGCTCGGGCGGACCCGCCCTTCTTTCGCGGCTACCACCATCTTAATTAGACGCAAATGTAACCCTGTATTAATCGCAATTTTATTAAATATTTTCTGAAATTGGAATAAAACTATTCATTGAGAACGACTTCAGACCCCCTGCAAACCATAGAAGAATCGAGCTATCAACAAATACATTTGCGAAAAAAAATGAACAGGATGAAGCTCAAAAAACTTTACACGCACGCACGCTTTAGGCACGCTCACTAGCTGTCAAAAAACAAAAAACGCTCATTCAGAAATGACAAACTTTTGGCACGTTAAACAGGTATTGAAATGTTTACTTTTTGAGCAACTGTATTAAAAAAATGTTTTTTATGGGCATAGACTATCGGCAGACGGCCCACCTGATGGCCAGTGGTTACCACTGCCTATAGACATTTGTAACAACAAAGGCATCACAAATATGTTAAAATTCCTTTTGAGCGAGACCCAAAATGTGTATTACCTATTACCTAATTACTAAGAAGTTACTTAGTAAGAATCCCTGTAAACTTTTGGAATTAATAAATTGTTATAAGTATGTAAATAATTAATAAATTGAAATTGAATTAATTTATTACTAATATTATTAATTAAATTATTAATTGAATGCTTGGGGGTTCAATTCCGGCTTGCACCTTTAAGTTTACTTATGTGCGAAATTCAATTTGAATTTACCACAGAGCTTTTCGATTATCCTGCGAAGTAATTCATAGATGTGTGTGTAGTCCCCAATCCACACTGGGCTCGCATGGGGACTATAGCCCAAACCCTCTCGTGAAGAGAGAAGGCCTGTGCTCAACAGTGGGATGCATATAGGCTGAAGTAGAAGTAGAATTGAATGCACCAAAAATGTTCAACTGTTGTGTTGCTGTCAGGTTTTTTTTATTTATGGTTACAGTGTACATGTTGAAATTAATATTCAGTAACCAGATTTTGCGTATCAAATCGAATTGAAATCCAAGTAATAATTAAGCTACTTGGCAAATAAGTATATAGTATTTTAATATATGAAGATTTCACTATCGTTAATATCTTTAGCACTTGTACAAATAAAATCTAGCCTTTATCAATTCAAAAATTGTGTAATCAATGTCAAGTATCTCACTCATTATAGACAATATATTTGATAAAAAGTTAATAAATACGTACTTTTCATCTTTCAAAGCCTTCACAGATGTGGACAGAGGCGCGTGACTTCCAATATTACTAAAATTTTGTCTAAAAGAGTTATTTAGACAACGTATCCGTGGGACGGTGAAAGTTTTCAAAATTTGTCGGTATAACATTTTGACTACACCCAACGGAACTCGCTGAATCACTGAATGAAATAACGGACTATCGTGACGATAGACGTAGTCAACTAAAATTAATGTTAATATTGGGATAAATATTAGAAATTCTAAGTGACCCTGAATTCGTTTACAATTTCTAGGTTAAACTACGTTCCGTTGCAAATGTTGTGATTTCATACGTCAACCATGTATTGAATTTATTTAAACATTATATTTAAATCACATAACGATTAATTACTATAAAATTAATAATGATATAAAAAGTAAGTTTTCAAGTATTGTCATATATATATATTTAAAGATACAACATTCTTATTTTACTTAGAACTGCAACCCACATACAATCATGCGTGTACTAGAATATACAAAATTGACAACACTTCAGATTGTTTCACACACTAGTAAAAACGTTCTGAAAGCTTGTCTGTCATGTCATATTTGTCACTCTTAACACTTGACAGATATGGAAATCTGAAATGTCATTTTGTCGAATCAAATCGAAATCGTTTGTGTCGTCGTGCTCGTGAAAATCACCATTTTCTCGATTATTTTACTTGTATGATTCAGTTATAGTATTTCTTTCTGAATTTCCAGTCTCCTTTATTACCCGCCATAATGTCCGAGCGACTCAGAAGCACGCAGCAAGTCTCGAACGAGGAAGTTATTGATGACTTGACGAAAGAATTGAAATCGTCTTTAAGCACAGAGGAGAACACTTCGGAAGAGTTTGTTATAGACCCCGATACTCGAGCGGAGAACATTCCTCCACCGTCTGAAGGCGCTGGGATAAAACCAGGCAAGTAGTTCTTGTTAATAGTGTTAATTTAACAAAGCGGGGAAAGAGTAAAACCTTTGACCGCGCCTAAAGCTCGACCACGAAATCATTGTTTTCTTAGATCAAGGGTGGATTTATGAGGGCGGGGGGAACGAGGCCACGTCCCCCCCCCCCCTAACGGCGGTATTTTTGTATGATAATTCAAGTTTATTTCTATCAGGTCTTAGATGTAAGTAGTTGTATCACTACAAAAAAGTCGATATGTTGACATAGCTGTAGAAATACTTTGTAGAATTAGTTAGAATTAATAGAAACAGAGTACATAATAATGAAAAAAAAAACCTGAAACAAGACTTTCAGTATTCTAAGACATACAAATAAGAATGAACTGTTAGGTCTATGATCTCTACAATATTTTTTATTCTTCTACAGCAAAAGATCATGAAACTTTTGCCAAACTGACTGGCCTTTTCTAGGGTGAGTTCCGAATCGCGCTAACAACGCTTTGAGCGCATTTCGGGACACTTTGTGAGCGTGCTCACAACGCTCAGGAAATTGATGACGTTATCGATCGACGCTCACGGTGCTCACGCTGCGGGGCATGGGCGCTGTGAGCGCAAACGTCAAAGTGACATTTGACTATACATTTGACAGGACATGATTCCCTATTTAAAAAAAAAGATTGTCAGTTACTAGTGTTGGCGCCGTGAGCGTGCTTATGATCATTCCGAATCAAAAACGCGCTCATACGGTCGTGAGCGGGACAATCAATTCGGGACACTTATGAGCGTTGTGAACGCTATGAGCGCTTTGAGCGCTATTCGGAACGCACCCCTAAAAGCATTAGCTAGAAACTAAAAAGAAATTAAAATTGCTAAATTTCAGAACTTCCTGCAGATTCAGATATCGAAAAAGACCCCGGTTCAGACAAAGACGACAGCGATTCAGACTCCGTGGACGAGGAGTCGCTGAAGGATACTGAAGTGGACCTCACGGATGACCAGAAAGCAGAGCGACAGCTCATTGCTGAAGAGCTGAAGGCGGCCGGTAACCTCGCGTTCAAGGATGGAGAGTTCGAGAGAAGCATCGAGAAGTACACAGAAGGTGAAATGTAGTTTATTTCCCTGTTTTTATGAAATGGCTTGCCTTCTTTCAAATTGAAATTTCGTATTGTGAGACTTTTCTCACAAAAAAATTTATCTATTAGCTTGGTTAACCTTAAAACATGTTTTGTCTAAAGAGACAAGAGAGAGATTTTTGAGATTTTTTTTAAAGTTTGAAATGCAACTCTAAGCCTTGGTTGCATCATAAAAGTTCAATCAATCAATCAATGAGCCTGTAATCCAGAACGATTTGGTATTTTTGGTTTTTATAAAATATCTAAAAATATAAAATATCGAAATATCTAAGTAAAATCAATGCTGTAGAAATGAGAGCATTGCGGAATATTGCAAATATTAAATTGAGTGATAGGGTAAGGAATAGCGTGATAAGGGAGCGGTGTGGTGTGAAAGAGGATGTAGTGACAAAAATAGAAAAAGGTATGCTATATTGGTTTGGTCATATGGAAAGGATGAATGAGAGAAGACTGACAAAAAGTATTTATATGGCTTGTGTGAATGGAGGTGCTGGAAGAGGAAGACCGAGGCGAATGTTCTTGGATCAAATTCAGGACAATCTGATTAAAGGCCAGGTCAAAAGTACTTTAAACCGACGAGCATGTATGCGGAACGGGATGAAAGTTGAAGAAGCGAGAGAAGTATGCAAGAGTCGTAGCAAATGGAAAGAAGTGGTCTCTGCCTACCCATATGGGAAAAAGGCGTGATATTATGTATGTATGTATGTATAAAATATCTCTGAGTTCAGTGTGCCTCTTGGCATAGGCCTCCTCAACAACTTCCACTGTATTCTGTTTCTTGTGACTCTTCTCCAATATGGGCCTGCTGTGAGTTTCAACTCATCTTCCCACCTCTTGTTCTGTCTTACAGAAGACAGATCATAAAAGTTATTATCAGTTAAATATGGCGCATTTGTGTATGTATTGTACACAAACAAGGAAAATTGTTGACTCACATAGAATGGTATTATTTGAACTTACAAACAATCTTGTTAGTAAAAACTTAAATGGATATTTTGAATAATTAATATAAAAAAAATTAAAAAATTAACTATCCTGTACTAAAATATATGAATAAAATGTGATGCAATAGATACAGGGCCCATAACCTAATACACCGAAGCATTTTTTTTTTAAACAAGTTTTGTCAATAAAAATTCTACATCTCTTAGTCTACTGAGTCAACCTAAGGGTTGAGTAACGAAAGAAGCCAACACCTTATTATTTCCATTCCAGGACTTAAGATCTGCCCGCTCCAGTTTGCCCAGCAACGATCGGTGTTGTACTGCAACCGCAGTGCTGCCAAGATGAAACTCCTAAAATACAGCCGTGCCATCAAAGACTGCAATAAGGCCATCGAACTGGATGACAAGTACCTCAAGGCTTACCTGAGGTGGGTTCAATTTACTTATAGGTGTTTTTAAGGTTCAGTAGCCAAATGGCAAATTCAAATCGAATTTCGCACATAAGTAAACTTAGAGGTGCGAGCCGGAATCGAACCCCCGACCCTCTGCTTGAGAGGCCCAACCAGCAGTGGGACGCAAATAGGCTGTAGCAGTAGTAGTAGTAGCCAAATGGCGAAAAATCCAGCCAAGATCAAGTCGGACTCGCTTATGTGAAGGGTTCTTCAAACCAGTTTTGTTTCAAGTTTTTGTTGAATTCTATATTTTAATTTTTTTTTAATGTCAAACATTATAAAGTTAGAGTGTAGTTCAGTTTTAAATGTATGGCCGTGCTTATTTTTTTTTGTTTTCTGACCGACTGACTGACGGATCGATCAACGCAGAGCCGAATCAACTGGTTGTAGAGAGCTGAAATTTGGCATGCAGATTCCTTAGGGAACGTAGGGGAGCACTAAGAGAGTATTTCCCACGGGGACGGAAAAGAAACGGGATTTTACGTTTTAATATCTCTGCGCATACGAAGTTGCGAAGACGTCTTCACGTCAAAAATGGCATTGTATTTTCTAATAGACGTCACGTTTTTCAGGCGAGCACAGTCATACGAAGCGACGGACAAATTAGACGAATGTCTAGTTGATTACCAAAAGATTTTACAATTGGACCCCACCCACAAAGACGCCCAAAAAGCCGTCACCCGCCTGCCCCCACTAATCGAGGAGAAAAACGAGAAATTGAAGACGGAAATGCTGGGAAAACTAAAGGACCTAGGCAATATGATCTTGAAGCCGTTTGGTCTGTCCACGGACAATTTCAAAATGGAACAAGACGGCGAGAGCAAAGGGTATAAAATTAATTTCAAACAATAGTTTAAGTTTATGTGATAGATAATTGTAATATATGTATTCGACGTAGTTGGTGTGTTTTTTTTCTCAAGAGGGCTTGTTCAGAAAGTTGGCTATGTTGCAAATAGCTGCAGGGGCGGATCCTGCTTTCGACTCAGGAGGGGGGTCACGTCATACAACCCCCCCCCCCCCTTTTTCGCGTCAGGGGTTAAAAATACAGAATAGCAGTAGACCTAGTCCTGCCGAGGGGGGGCTCATGCCCCCCCCCCCACTGGATCCGCCCTTGAATAGCTGTCAAATAATCCACTGTTATACTAATTTCTCAATATTATTGATTGAAAAAAGAAATAATGGCTGTAATAAAGGCATGAAAGTTATAAAATTAGATTGCGATGCCTATATGCGTACCACTGCTGGGCACAGGCCTCTCATCACGAGAGGGTTTGGGCTATAGTCCCCGTGCGGATTGGGGACTTCACACACATCTTTGAATTACTATCGCAGATGCGTGCAGGTTTCCTGTATGTATGTATGTTTGGATCGCCCGCGCGCTCGTCATCCGAACGATGAGACCTTTTTTTGGACTTTTTTTCTAATCTATGGTCCTATTGAAAATTGGAATTGAACGCTAGCTGTGGCCATTTTGTTTTTTTTTTTAATAAGATTTATTTGTTTTGTGAAGTTGTTCATGTTTAAAACTACTTTTAATATTGTAATCGAAGAAGAGCAATTACAAATCTAGAAGAAGAACGTGTTTTTCTTAGTCTGCCCGCAACAACATCGAAATAATTTCATAATTGGTGGAGTAACTGCGTAAAACTGTGAGTGAGGTCCAACTTCGAGAAAGAGGTCAATCGTCGAATCCGACTCGGCTGGGCAGCGTTCGGGAAGCTTCGCAGTGTCTTTTCGTCCAAATTACCGCAGTGTCTCAAGTCGAAAGTCTTCGACCAGTGTGTGTTGCCAGTGATGACTTATGGTTCCGAGACGTGGGCGCTTACGATGGGCCTCATAAGAAGGCTCAAAATCACTCAGAGGGCAATGGAGAGGGCTATGCTCGGGGTTTCTCTGCGTGATAGAATCAGAAATGAGGATATCCGCAGTAGAACTAGGGTCACTGACATAGCCCGAAGAATTGCGAGCCTTTAAGTGGCAGTGGGCGGGGCACATTGCTCGCAGTACTGATGGCCGATGGGGCCGGAAAAGTTCTCGAGTGGCGCCCACAAACCGGGAGACGAGCTGTCGGTAGGACTCCAACAAGATGGAGCGACGACCTCGTGAATGTCGCGGGAAACCGGTGGAAGCAAGTAGCACAGGACCGGTCTGAGTGGCGAGCCTTGGGGGAGGCCTATGTCTAGCAGTGGACGTCCTTCGGCTGAAATGATGAACTGCGTAAAAACATATTCATATAAGTACCTACAAAAAAACATACAGTCGATTTGAAGATATCTTCCTTTTTTGAAGTCGGTTTAATTTATTTGATCTTAAAAGGAGGTCGTTTTGAAAAAGTCGACAGCAAACGAATTGACTGATAGAAGAAAAATCATTTCAAATTAAGAAAGGAAATATGTCACTTTCCGATTGCTCTTTTGGTGTTTAACAATTTATTTTATTTTATTTTATTTATGTTGAAATTTCTTTATCAAAATTACAGGTTTTCCAAGTTTTTTTAGTTAGGTGTTTTACACCGGTAAGTTTTATTCTTATTTGGTAGTTTTTGACATTAATTCTACGTACCCAGGGGGTGTGGACCCAAAACGAAATACCTCACGGACCTGCCTAATACGAATTAGAAACACACACCTTCGTAGATGCGTGCAAGTTTTATCGCGATATCTTCCTTCCCCGCAAAGCTCCTGCTGGTTAAAATATTCTCGGGTAGGTACCAGCCAAGTTTTGAAACCGCTATCGTTCACATTCGGTGAAGGAAACATCGTGAAAAAACCTGCACGCATCTGCTGGCAATTCAGTATTGCAAAAAATAGATCACGCCATGACGGATTGATCTGACGTAGGGTAGAAACCTGTGGTGACGGAAATATCCGTCAATCGTCCTTTTTAATTTTCACACGAAATTATACAGATGCTTGTAGGGACTCTATTTACTTCATTAATTACAAAAGGGGACGACTGTCTGGTTTCCGTTGGGTAATCGGTCCTCTATTGGAACCATTTTACCCAGTGTATCCATACTAATATTATAAATGCGAAAGTAACTCTGTGTGTCTGTCTATTACCTCTTCGCTTTGACCGCTGGACCGATTTGGATGAAATTTGGTATGGAGATGGAGTCCCGGGAAAGGAAATAGGCTACTTTTTATCCCGGAACAGCGCATAGTTCCCGCGGGAGCGCGATAACCGAATTCCACGCGGGCAGGAGCTATAGTTATTAATATGTATTAGTTTAATTAGACAGGGGTTCTAAAAGTTCTAGAAGTTTTAAATAGGGAAAGAGACATTCCCAATCCCTGCGCTCTAGAATCTCTGCTTAAAGTTCAACTTGACGCGTGAACGATCCTATAGGGAACAGCTACTACAGCCTATTTGCGTCCCACAAGTCCCACTGCTGGGCACAGTCCTCCCCTCATCATGAGAGGGTTCGGGCTTTAGTCCCCACGCGAGCCCAGTGCGGATTGGGGACTTCACACACATGTTTGAATTACTTCGCATTGCGTGCAGGTTTCCTCGCGATGTTTTCCTTCAAAGAAAAGCTCATGGTAAATTCGAATTGAATTTCACACGTAAGTAAACTTAGAGGTGCGAGCCGGAATAGAACCCACGACCCTCGGCATGAGAGGCGGTAGGTCGAACCACTAGGCCACCACGGCTTTTTTTTAGGGAACAGCGAGATCCCTGTTTAAAGACTACGAATATACCTAACCCCAGGTCCCAGGTTTCTATCTAATTTGTCTAATAACGTTACAGAGCACATAATGGCGAAATGTCGGACAAAACGGAAGTGAGTATCTTTTACTAATTTTATATGTACAGTCGCCTTTTAGATAAATATGAGCAAACAAGGTGGTCAAAAATATCCGAACACGATATTATTATTTATCACCCTTGCCCTTGTCGTGTTGAGTGATGGATTTTTTATTTGTCAATGGCGTCGAAAAAGTAAATATGCTATCGGACTATTAATAAGTTTTTTTTTAAGATATAATAGACTTTAATGTCACTTAATTTGGTTTCAGAATGTGCAGAACGTAAGTACGAGTAGGTACAACCTAAAACAAAACCCTGAGGGTTGGTATGCAGTAGCAGTATTTAGTTTGTTCTAATTCGCGGGGGGATGGAAATGTAGGTTGGGGTGTTGGATGTATATGCCTCACTTGCCTCGGCCCCCTACAATGTGTATGTATGTATTTATAAAACTCAAGTATACATCTATTCTAATATTATAAACTATACTAAAATTAATCTATACTAATACTAGCTGGTCAGCTACTTAGTTCCGCCTTAGACTTTTTTTGGGCATGAAAAATAGCTTACGTCTATTCTCAGACCTACTGCACATACAATAACACTCCAAATTTCATAAGAATCGGTCGAGCCGTTTCGGGGGAGTTTGGTTACAAACACTGTGACACGAGAATTTTATGTATTAGATTAATCAATCTATTATTTTTATCTGTAGCGTGTATAAGCTAAGTAAGTATTTACTGTCGCCTTGGCGTTCAGCTGTAAAGGCAATGTAATGGTGCTGAAATTAAAATTAAAAAAATTGGTCCCGTATCTTTTACCATATTAAATTGAACGCCATCATATTTTTCTTTAATAAGTAACCGCCCATGGCACTTGAGCTCTATTTGAAACTGTACTTAGAATATGGAGCTTTAATATCCTTAAATAAGCGTACATTTTCTGCATATTTAGTAATAGGTATAGATACCAACTCCCTAAACGGACAAGTTGTTGACTGATTTGATAGATGTAATTAGGTACAATGGATGTAGATAATATCCAAGTACTATCACACTTAATAGGGAGAAAATGTATTTTTGTTTAGGGATATGGACGCTCCATATACCTAGGTAACGTACGTCGTTTCGAATCCGGTCTAGGAAGCGCTGATAAATTCTTTTTCTGACGTGTAAAAGTGCCCCTACTGTGGCAATTTGCTGAATAAATTTATTGAATTTGAATTTGAAAAAATAGAGCCCCTAATTCGTCCGCAGTCGTTGCCGTCTCGCGTTCGGGCCGCTT
>OZ020298.1:3610929-3640056 GCA_963971205.1 Aethes cnicana | reverse complement strand
CACGATTTCGAACACAATTCGAATGAAGTGTCAATATTGGGAAATCAGGATGAAACAAATGACGGTATGGCGAGTGATTTACACACACATCTACGTAAGGTAAGGCTATCGGTAGGAAAAAAGAACAGTCAATTGAAAATCCCCGTGTCATTACATGACATGACATGTTGTTGTGTGCGTGATTACAATCTCGTGGCGATACCTAGATCTTTTGTTTATATAACATTCGTCTCTTTCACTCTCCTATGGAATAGACAGCTAAAAATACTAATAGGGGGGCATCCCCTTGCCCAAGATTACGCAACCAGCAGCAACGGCAAGCATATTTTACTAAGTACATACTTCTTAGGTAATGGAAATAAGAAGACCGAATGACGGTCATTGGGTCACTGCGAGTTAAAAACCTCGCTAGGGGCGCTAGTGGCGTTGGTGTCGGCCAAGACAGGAAGGCAGACATCAGACATTGGCCTTATTGTGCGGTTTGACATTGACAGATAGGGTGCGTTCCGTAACGCGCTCAAAGCGCTCAAAACGCTCATAAGTGTCCCGAATCGATTGTCACGCTCACGAACGTGTGAGTGAGAGCGCGTTTTTGATTCGGAGCGATCATAAGCACGCTCACTGCGCCAACACTACTAACTGTCGAACTTTTTTTTAATTAGGGAATCATGTCCTGTCAAATGTATAGTTAAATGACACTTTGACGTCTGCGCTGAGAGCGCCCATGCCCCGCAGCGTGAGCACTGAGCACCGTGAGCGTCGATCGATGACGTTATCAATCTCCTGAGCGCTGCGAGCACGCTCACAAACTGCCCCAAAACGCGCTCAAAGTGCTGTGAGCGTGATTCAGAACGTACCATATACATTACATCCCTCCAATTATGGAGGGTTGAGGTAAAGGAGCGCAATCTTTATTGTTCCACGAGTGGACACCAAATCGGGTAGGTTGGGAGCGCTGCGGTCGCCAATCCAGTCAAGCTTCCTAGGCACATAGTCTGCATTAGCGCCTTTAGATGGCGCTGCTGAGGCGAAAACGCAGCGAAAACGGTTGTGAGGAGAGCGTGTTTTGTTTTGTTGCTTATCAAATCCGCTGGACACGTTTTCAACTGTTTCGCCATATAAGATTGCGCTCCTTGCCAAGACACATTCCACACTCCATACCTCCTATCACCACCACAGAGTCCTCAAACGCAAGTGGCGCTCACTGGTGAGCAAAAAATGTAACCCTCATTGGATTTGTAAAATGGAGAAGAATTCACCTCTTTAGCACGCGTCATTTACGTGGTCAGCGATTACAAATTGATTACAGTATTCGATTGTAAAATACCTATTGTGTGTTTAAAATTAACTTAATATCTGTTATGGTCGTTACAGAACGAAGTGTACAGTACAGAGTAATAGATTCTTTCGCATTTGGCGTGAGGTTCAGAGGAGTAAATAAACACATACTGACTATGGTCTTGTTATACACTGATTTTAGCTAAAATAATTCGTATTGTATATTCGAAGCATGTCAAAATAAAATGGATTTATTATATTATATGAAATGCTATTCTATATTCAGAATTCTGCTTATCTCCCAAGTCATTACTGTTACAATGTAAGTATGTAGTTCTACACTAAGGGTCTTATCACACTTGCGATTTGCGAGCGAGTTGAAAGCGTTTTTCAATACAAAACTCGTATGCGGCGAACTCGCGGCGTGTTCGCCTCCATACAAAACTCGCTCGCGAATCGCAAGTGTGATAACGCTCAAAGGCATTACGCTGACCTTTGACGTTCCTCGAATTGTAAAAGAAGTACCTACCTAGTACCTACCCAACTTTTCAATTGCACCGCCGTCAGAGAAAGACGAATTTAGAGAGTAGCGCGCCTCGTTTCCCTCTGGTGATCGAATCGTAGACTACACTCTTGATCGTGTCTTCCTCAATTATGGAGGGTTGAAGTAAAGGAGCGCAATCTTTATACTTCCAAAAGTGGACACCAAATCGGGTAGGTTGGGGGCGCTGCGGTCTCCAGTGTCAAGCCACCTAGGCGGATGCATTAGCGCCTTCAGATGGCGCTGCTGAGGCGAAAACGCAGCGAAAACTGTTGTGAGGAGAGCGTGTTTTGTTTTGTTGCTTATCAAATCCGCTGGATCCGTTTTCAACTGTTTCCAAATAATAAGATTGCGCTCCTTACCAAGACACATTCCACACTCCATAGTCCCTGCGCTTATTTTACTTTATTTGTGTGTTTATCTGGAGGCGTAGATTATGACTTTGTTTGCGCTGTCTATTAAACGTATGTAAACTATTCGTTTAAGTGAAACTCAATAATGATTGATTTTTCTTCATCCCTTGACAACATATGAAAGCTATCTTAAATACGACAACTGTACCAAAATTATAGCACGATTGTTCTATAAAGCGTCTCGTTTTCTTTGGACGGGCCTCGCAATGCCCTCTAAACGATGCAATGTGTAATAAAATTTGAAAGTTCCAATGCTAACAATCACTTTTCTCACGATTGGCCGCAAGTACAGCTACAGTTGAGTGACGAGAGGCTCTCAAATAATGCCATAACAGATTCCCTAGTCTACATATAGATTACGTATATTATTCATATCTTCAAGTATCAAATCCCATACAATTTGAGTTTCGTTGGCGAGAGGGTGAAAAAGCTGTAAAATCAATGGCCATGAAGCTGGCCACCCCATTTTTTCTACCCACAAAAGGCATCGCTAAATCGTTAGTTCATCGTTGGTTCACGTTAGTTCACATAGTTAAATCGTTAGGATCACATGACTTTATGGATTTTTTTCAAAATCTTTGTGGGGCGAGCCAGATTCACGATAGCCACCCCATTCAAAAAATGTCCAAATTTTTTTCACTATATAGCTAGATAATCGTTAGTTCACGTAAGTTCACCATAAAATATCGTTAGGACCACACCGCAACATTTTTTTTTTAATTTTTGAAGTGTGGTGGCCGAGTTCACGCTAGCCACCCCACAGTCGCTATCTCAAAATAAAAATTACACGCGGCTTAGGCATCGTTAGTTCACGATAGTTCAGCCATCAGAAAGGTTAGGACCACATTAGATTAGCCAGAAAAAATTAAAACATAAATCTCTATCAGGAAGAAATTTACCGCCATACGAAAATAAACCTTATTGCCACACGTTAAGGTTCACTTTCGTATGGCAACGAATTGCCAAATATTTGTGGGGCTGGCCAGCTTCACGCTAGCCACCCCCATTCAACAAATGTCCAATTTTTTTCACTATATAGCTAGACAATCGTTAGCTCACGTAAGTTCACCATAAAAAATTGTTAGAACCACACCGCAACATTTTATTTTTTATTTTTCTAGTGTGGTGGCCAAGTTCACGCTAGCCACCCCACAGTCCCTATCTCAAAATAAAAATTGCATGCGGTTTAGGCATCGTTAGTTCACGACAGTTCAGCCATCAGGAAGGTTAGGACCACATTAGATTAGCCAGAAAAAATTAAAACATAAATCTCTGTCAGGAACAAATGTACCGCCATATGAAATGAAACCTTATTGCCACACGTTAAGGTTCACTTTCGTATGGCAACAGATTGCCAATTCTATCTTCACCAAATTATTACTTGTCAGTGACGGTTTGCTGACAATTACACATATATCTACGTCGTTGTCTTTTTTTATTCATAACTGCTCGGTGATTGACCTCCATCTTGGCTGATGGAAAGTGACGGTGAGACCTACGGTGTGGCTTACCGAGTCAGTTATACCTATTCACGCAGGCATGAACCGACAAAGGAAGACGGCAGTTGAATGGAGCTATGTACCTATGTACAGCATTTAGATCAGTCAGTATGCGAAAGTAACTCTGTCTGTCTTTCTGTCGGTTACCTCTTCACACTTCAACCGCTGAACCGATTGAAATGAAATTTCGCACGGAGATAGTTGGGGTCCCGGGAAAGGAAATAGAAAACTTTTTATCCCGGAAAAACCCATAGTTCCTGCGGGAACGCGATAACCGAATTCCACGCGGGCAGAGTCGCGAGGGCAAAGTCGCGGGTAGAAGCTAGTAATATTATAAATGCGAAAGTAACTCTGTCTGTCTGTCTGTTACCTCTTCACACTTCAACCGCTGGACCGATTTCGATGAAATTTCGGGAGAGTACATAAGCTACAAAACGCATAGTTCCTGAGGGAACGCGATAACCGAATTCCACGCGGGCGAAGTCGCGGGTAGAAGCTAGTTTTATAACAATGAAAAATGCTTTATATCTGCTTAGATATTAATTTCGTAGGTCTTCAGAAGTAAATGTTGGTATGAACTATTATTACTAAAATCAATAAAATGCAGTTTTACAATATGTACAATTTAGTTTTTAAAACGCTAGTTTAATTCCCGGATTGAGTACTAGTTTTTTTTAAATCTATGAATGTAATTTAACTAGTCACTAAGTCCGGTATTACCCGGGTTTCAGATTGCACCGGTTTTTGCATTCCCTAATATATACCTACTTACATGGAAGTTAGTACATAATAATAAATATTATAAATCCATATTAATATATTAATCCATATCCATATCTAAATATATAAAAGAAGAAACTGACTGACTGACTGATTGACTGACTGACTGACTGACTGACATATCAACGCAGAGCCGAAACTACTGGTCGTAGAGAGCTGAAATTTGGCATGCAGGTTCCTTGGGGAGCGTGGGGGAGCACTAAGAAAGGATTTCCCGAAATTCCCACGGGAACGGGAAAAAATGGGATTTTTACATTTTAATGTTTAGGCGCGTACGAAGTCGCGGGAAACATCGTAGAGATCTGAAATTTTGCATGCAGGTTCCTTGGGGAGCGTAGGGGAGCACTAAGAAAGGACTTCCCGAAATTCCCACGGGAACGGGAAAAAAATGTTTTTTTTACATTTTAAAGCGCGTACGTAGTCGCGGGGATCATCGTAGAGAGCTGAAATTTGGCATGCGGGTTCCTTGGGGAGCGTAGGGGAGCACTAAGAAAAAACTTCCCGATATTCCCACAAGAACGGGAAAAATGGGATGTTTACATTTTAATATTTAGGCGCGTACGAAGTCGCGGGAAACAGCTATCTATCTATCTAAATATATAAAAGAAGAAACTGACTGACTGACATATCAACGCAGAGCCGAAAATACTGGTCGTAGAGAACTGAAATTTGGCATACAGGATCCTTGGGGAGCGTAGGGAAGCACTAAGAAATTATTTTCTGAAATTCTCACGGGAACAGGGAAAAAAGGGATTTTTACATTTAAATTTTTAGGCGCGTACGAAGTCGCGGGAAACATCGTAAGCATCTGAAATTTGGCATGCTGGTTCATTGGGGAGCGTAGGGGAGCACTAAGAAAGGACTTCCCGAAATTCCCACGGGAACGGGAAAAAATGGGATTTTTACATTTTAATGTTTAGGTCGCGGGGATCACCGTAGAGAGCTGAAGTTTGGCATGTAGGTTCCTTGGGGAGCGTAGGGGAGCACTAAGAAAGGATTTCCCGATATTCCCACGGGAACGGAAAAAACGGGATTTTTCATTTTAATATGTCTGCGCATACGAAGTTGCGGGTTAAAGCTAGTTAATATTATACTTAAATGCGAAAGTAACTCTGTCTATCTGTTACCTCTTCACGCTTGAACCGCTGGACCGATTTGGATGGAATTTGGTATGGAGATAGTAGGAGTCCCGGGAAAGGACATAAGCTACTTTTTATCCCGGAAAAACGCATAGTTCCCGCGGGAACGCGATATAAAATTGCCTTTGTCCTTTCCCGGGATTCCAACTATCTCTCTCTATGCCAAATTTCAGAGACAGACTTACTTTCGCATTTATAATATTAGTATGGATGTGTTTGTGTACTATCCATATTAATATTATAAATGCGAAAGTAAGTCTGTCTGTCTGTCTGTCTGTTTGTCTGTCTGTTACCTCTTCACGCTTCAACCGCTGGACCGATTGAGATTAAATTTGACATGCAGATAGCTGGGTTCCCGGGAAAGGACATAGGCTACTTTTTATCCCGGAAAAGTACATAGTTCCGCGGGAGCGCGATAACCGAATTCCACGCGGTCGAAGTCGCGGGCAGAAGCTAGTTTATTTATTTATATGTATTTATGTACCTACCTATATTTGTTCTGTACACCTCTGTGGAAACTACGGGCCTAACGAAAATGTTCGGGGCTCAATGTTTCTGTTTCCGTAGCCAGCGGAGGCGCGGGCGCGGGGACAGGGTGCGGGAGGGGCTTGCCGCTGTGCGGGGCAAATCTACTCTGCTAGACACTCCCGCGCAGTGTTGCCAGTCCATGCATTTTAGCGCTCGCCAAAACCGTGCTTTATTTTCCAGAAGAAACAAGCCGTATTTGCGTAAATTGGGTAATTTTAATACCAGGCGCGGTCCCAGACAAATATTGGGGGGGGGGGAGGGGGCATGTTAACATTGAGGGGGGGGGTGATCCCCACAAACCCCCCCCCCCTAGAACCGCCACTGTTAAATACTTGATTGGCTAGCTAACCACTCACTCGTATGATATATATGACATTGAACAGAGCGGCTCTAGCCCATGTGGCGCCCGTGTGCAACCAGTACCTGGCTTCCTCTAGTAGGAGCGGGGTCAAAATGGAATATTTACAATTATAATTTCAAACGGAAATTCGGGTGTCGGAAAGCAAAAAGTATTTTATAAAAAAGTAAAAACTATTATATGAAGAGAAATTCATAAATAGTCGCTTAATTTGACAAACGTCTTAGCCCCCTCACTAATTACCTGCGTCAATACTCAAGTGTCAAAAGTTCATTCTTACAGATTTTAGACTATAATTATTTATTAAGTACCTATAGGTATGACACATATCAAGCAACGTCGCGGTACCTACATTACACTATCTTACAAACAATCAAATAAAAAAGTATTTCGTTGTTCAAAGGTTAGGTACTTACCTATACATACAAGTAAGACCTAAATAAATACCTAAGTATACTAGCAGGAACATAGTATAGTACATTACAGACCGGTGGTTAATTCGTAAATGTCCCAGATCGCAGGTTTCTGTGGCCCTAACCGAAGGTGAGGGCCATAAATATGCGATCTGGGGCTTTACGAATTACCGCCCGTGGTTTGTCAAAAGTTTTACGTCTTGCCTTGGCCAAGAAGTGAGATTTTCTCTCCGCGTAGCGAGCAGAAAATCCCACTTTACGGCCAAGGGTGCACTTGCACTGAATACTTTTACATCATGATGTAAAAGTATTTTAACTTACCGTTGCGTTGTTTGTTCCGCACTGCACTAGGATAAACCAATGAAAATTCTATAGATAGGTAGGTATACCTAGGTAAATTTATCACCATATATCACTATCACTCGTTGTTTGTTTATTTTTCTGTTTTTGAAGACCTCTGACCCCGATGCATGTCGCAATAATGGGGACTATCGTTTCTTTGCTCACCAGTTGGCGCCGCTGTTGACTAAGGTCCAGAGGTATCGGTAGCTGCCAAAGGCGACTTTATAAGATCGCCGCCAAACCAAAGTTTTAAATCTTGAATCGCATTAACTTTATTAATTATAAATAACTATCATCATATCGAGTAGCTATGCGGCAATGTAGAGCAGTTCCGTTTTGTTTGGGAAAAAAATACTCTCAAAGCGTTCACATTCATCGCCAAATAATCCATATTTGCGATAATTTCACGTAGGAGATCATTTTTCAACATGTAAATTAAAGAAATTATAATTTATGCCACGAAGCCCGCCAAAACCAGTGAAAAGTGAATGTTATTGGACCTCACGCGACACTAGCGCCTCTAGTGGCAAATTCACATTAGGTTTAGAATCAGCGTCAAAAAATTACAAGTTTATTATTATGTGACAAACAGAAGTCAAATTTGATTGACCAGTATTATTGGAATAAATAAGATTTCAATGACAAATGTTTTTTTAGGGTCTGTCACAGTCGATTTTCTCCGAAACTACTGGACCGATTAAGTTCAAATTTGTTACGTATATGTAAGTTTGTGACCCAAAGACGGACGTGTAACGACCCTATTTTTGGGGGCTAAATTTGAAAAAATATTAATGAAGTTTTTCAAACTAAGTATATCGTGTGTGTGACATATCAAATGAAAAAAAAAATTTTTTTTTATTTCTTTTTAGGTCAAAACTTTTCGAGTTATTTAAGAAAATAGGCGAAAAACTACCTTATCTCCGAAACCACTGGACCTAAAATTTTGGAAAAAATACGGAGGACAGTAATTGACCTATAGAGTACAGGAAAATTATTAAGAAGTCAAGGTATTTGAAATATCATATAAAAGAGCTTATCCTGTGAAACGGTTTGAAAATGACGTCACTGAAAATAATCAAGGGTCGGAACCCTCTCCACGCGAACTTAACTCGCTTCGCACCGGTTTTTTTAAAATATGAGCCATATAATTGCCAAGTCATTATATTTATTAATTTATCATAGGCAGGTACTAAATAAATGAACGACCGCAAAAGCTTACGAACGTCGCACACCACACGGGCACAACTTTTTACGGTAGAAGAATTGTGGTGCGAGAGCATTTTTTTATACGTAATGTTTTTGATGGAATCTCATACCTTTTTGTATGTCCACTGTTTGACAAATCTGGACGATACGTCAGGCCCACTTACGCCAACGCCGCTAACCCCGGGTTACCCTCTAACTTGGGCTCTATTTGAAGTTTTAATTAGGGCAAGGGAGATTCCCTATCACTGCGCTCATGCGTCACGGCGAGCTAAATTGAACTTTAAATCTAGCTGCTTAAAGTGCACCGCGACGCGAGAGCGCAGGGATTGGGAATGTCCCTTTCCTTATTTAAAACTTCGAATAGAGCCCCCTGACTTGGTTAATACAAGCTGATGGATACAACAAAACCAGAGTTAAAGCCTGTCTAACACGAGGTCAGAGGTATGGTGCAAGTATTCTTGCTTTAGACGTCTTCTGCTGGACCTTTCGAACCGGTCTTGTGTCACTCGAATCCACCGTATCCACTATCCACGCGGCCTTCACCAGGTCTTCGCTGTATCTTGTTGGAGGCTTACCAACAGTTCGTCTGCCTTTTCTGGCCCCATCGTCTATCAAACCTGCGAGAAATGTGCGGTGTGACCCGCCCACTGACTGACTACTATGCCACTAATGCAGAGAGAAACCCGGAGCATAGTACTCGCGATAAACTGCAAATGTAACATTGTTATTGCTATGTTACTGTATGGAATTACAAAGTTACATATGCCGTTTTTAAAATCGGGAATCTCAACGAAAAGTGGGATATGATTTAATGTTTTTCTGATTTTAAAAGGTAAACAGTGTTTATTTTCAAAATTTGAACTTTGTCTGCTAAAAAGCCTACCTTGGAATTTTGATGATTATAAGTTTTGATGAATGTAAGGCACCTTAACTAGCAATATATTTTAAATTAGTCATCATATTGTGCCCTTTTGGTAGTTAAAATTGCAATTTTCTAGCTTTATCAATAACGATGTTAGAGGGAGGGGGGTAGAAACAGCCTGAATGGCTTCAGAAAAGTATGGTACCTACCGGCTACTTACGGCTGTGCTCTTTTTTGCTCGACTTAGCGGGGGCAATGCCGTGCCCCCATATTAGGAAGAAACACTTCACAATGCCCACCTAAGAATACCAGGCGCTCTATTCGAAGTTTTAAAAAGGGGCTCACACGTTGTGGCGTACTTTAAGCAGGATTGAAAGTTCAATTTAGCGGGCAGTGAATATAACCCAAACCCTGAGGCCTGTGTCAAGTAATGAGACGTTAAATTTATCGATTGCCCTATATGAGAATCTACCCTTAAAATATTATAAACTAGCCCTTCTGCCCGCGACTTCGCCCGCGAGGATTCGGTTATCGCGTTCCCGCGGGAACTACCTGGTGGGTGTGTCAAGGCAGTGGGACAGGACTTCCGCATCTGGCTTGCCTTAGCCAGCTATCCAGAGGGGAGTCGTGAGAGCTTGTACTCGAGGGTGGATGTGGAAACATAAGTGACGAGTTGGCCTCGGTTTAAAGTCCAGTGACACCTCTCCACCCTCAGCCTTCACCCTCTGGCCATTTTTACCTAATGTTGCTATTATGGGGGCCCATCTAGTGGAGGGCTAGTCAGTCACCGTCTGCCAATTTTTTTATCACATGAGACAAGTATTATCTAGGGTGTCCGTTTGTCTCACTTAATCCACCACTTTCCCCACAATATCCCGGTAGCTTTTAGATCCCATCATTTCATCCGCCCGTAGTACTCATTGCATTTTCAGTAAATTGTCGAAAGGGCCTGTACGTGTTGGATTCGGCTCCGCGCACGCCTCCCAAAGGACCGGGACACTTATGTCCCGTGAGTGAGTACATAATAATCCATATCCATCCTAATATTATAAATGTGAAAGTGTGTTTGTTTGTTTATTTGTTTGTTTGTCCTTCCTTCACGTCGAAACGACTGGACGGATTTGAATGAAATTTGGTATGGAGATAGTTTGGGACCCTGGGAATAACATACTACTGCAGCCTTTTTGCGTCCCACTGCTGGGCACAGGCCTGCCCTCATCATGAGAGGGTTTGGGCTAAGTCCCCACGCGGGCCCAGTGCGGATTGGGGACTTCACACACGTCTTTGAAGTACTTCGCAGATGCGTGCAGGTTTCCTCACGATGTTTTCCTTTACCGAAAAGCTAACACTAGCTACGCTAGTATGACGCTAGCACATGGTAAATTCAAATTGAATTTCGCACGTAAGTAAACTTAGAGGAGCCAGAATCGAACCCCCGATCCTCGGCATGAGAGGCGGTAGGTCGAACCACTAGGCCACCACGGTTCCTATCATATAACATAGGCTACTTTTTATCCCGGGAAAACGCAAAGTTCCCGCGAGAACGCGATATCCGAATTCCACGCGGGCGAAGCCGTGGGCAGAAGCTATTAGTATACTTAACTAGCTTTTTCCCGCAACTTCGTATGCGCAGAAATATTAAAATGAAAAATCCCGTTTTTTCCCGTTCTCGTGGGAATTTCGGGAAATACTTTCTTAGCGGATGCCTACGTCATAACATCTGCCTGCATGCCAAATTTCAGCCCGATCCGTCCAGTGGTTTGGGCTGTGCGTTGATAGATCACTATGTCAGTCCGTCAGTCACCTTTGAGTTTTATATATTTAGATTCCTGCGTGACTTAAAAAAAGGAATTTAAAAAAAAAGAAAAAAAAAACGACTTCAAAAAGGCGCAAATGTAGGGTTGCCATCTGTTTGTATTTAGCCGGACATGTTTGGCTTTTTCGAGTTGTGTCCGGTCAAATATTTATATGTCCGGCCTGTCCGGCTTTTGTTTGGCTTTTTATTAGCGTCTCAAGCGAAGCAATGATTTGCCGAAATCTATGGCTACGAGGACGCAAAAGGGATATTGAGAAGCTATGGAACGTCAAAACGTCACAGCTGGGCACAGGCCTCCTCTCGTCACGAGAGGGTTAGGGCTATAGTCCCCACGCGGGCCCAGTGCGGATTGGGGACTTCACACACATCTTTGAATTGCTTCGCAGATGCATGCAGGTTTCCTCACGATGTTTTCCTTCACCGAAAAGTTCAGTGGTAAATTCAAATTGAATTTCGCACATAAGTAAACTTAGAGGTGCGAGCCGGAATCGAACCCCCGACCCTCTGCATGAGAGGCGGTACGTCGAACCACTAGGCCACCACGGCTTTTACTAACTAGGTCACCACGGCTTTTTTATTTTTTATTGTTGATATCTATCTTTTCAAAGTATTCATAATGAGCATGTGTACACTGTTCCTTGCGTTTAAAACACTTGGAAAATATCTCTGTCCACTCTTTTCCAATTACCTCGGAAATGAAGAAATTCCAGGCAGCTAGTGCATCTTCCTTGCACTCAGATCTCTTTCCTTAATTTTTTTCTTTAATTTTGGGGAACAAGTTAAATTCTTAAGGTGCTAAATTAGGGAAATATGGTGGGCGAGTCAAGATAAACACATTTTATAATTTAAAAAAATCAAGTGTTCTAGCGAGCTTGTTTGGCGAGGTGTTGTCGTGGTGCCAAAGAAGGTGCCGGATTTGTGACTTCAGTCGCTTGTCACACCAAGCTGATAATACTGCGGGGGCACCACACTTCAAAAATTAAAAAAAAAATGTTGCGATGTTGTGCTAACGATATTTCATGGTGAACTTACGTGAGCTAACGATTGTCTAGCTATATAGTGAAAAAAATTTGACATTTGTTGAATGGGGTGGCTAGCGTGAAGCTGGCCAGCCCCACAAATATTTGGCAATTCGTTGCCATACGAAAGTGAACCTTAACGTGTGGCAATAAGGTTTCATTTCGTATGGCGGTACATTTGTTCCTGACAGAGATTTATGTTTTAATTTTTTCTGGCTAATCTAATGTGGTCCTAACCTTCCTGATGGCTGAACTGTCGTGAACTAACGATGCCTAAACCGCATGCAATTTTTATTTTGAGATAGGGACTGTGGGGTGGCTAGCGTGAACTTGGCCACCACACTAGAAAAATAAAAAATAAAATGTTGCGGTGTGGTTCTAACAATTTTTTATGGTGAACTTACGTGAGCTAACGATTGTCTAGCTATATAGTGAAAAAAATTGGACATTTGTTGAATGGGGGTGGCTAGCGTGAAGCTGGCCAGCCCCACAAATATTTGGCAATTCGTTGCCATACGAAAGTGAACCTTAAAGTGTGGCAATAAGGTTTATTTTCGTATGGCGGTAAATTTCTTCCTGATAGAGATTTATGTTTTAATTTTTTCTGGCTAATCTAATGTGGTCCTAACCTTTCTGATGGCTGAACTATCGTGAACTAACGATGCCTAAGCCGCGTGTAATTTTTATTTTGAGATAGCGACTGTGGGGTGGCTAGCGTGAACTCGGCCACCACAATTCAAAAATTTAAAAAAAAATGTTGCGGTGTGGTCCTAACGATATTTTATGGTGAACTTACGTGAACTAACGATTATCTAGCTATATAGTGAAAAAAATTTGGACATTTTTTGAATGGGGTGGCTATCGTGAATCTGGCTCGCCCCACAAAGATTTTGAAAAAAATCCATGAAGTCATGTGATCCTAACGATTTAACTATGTGAACTAACGTGAACCAACGATGAACTAACGATTTAGCGATGCCTTTTGTGGGTAGAAAAAATGGGGTGGTCAGCTTCATGGCCATGTAAAATCATGTTATTATTACTCAAAAAAAGTAATTTATGGTAAATTTTTGCTCAAAATTAGGTACAGCACGACACAACCTAGAAGGCGCGCGATGAAGCACTTAAGCCGTTGAACCAGAGTCTATTTTTGCTTAATCCACGCGCCTTCTAATTTGTGTAAACCTGTACATCATTATTCGTGTGTAGTATTTTTTGTATTGTGACTCACTCAACACTCGTATTTGTTCACAAATAGGTAGTAAGATTTCTCTTTTATGTATTTATTACTACAATTTTAGATTAATAAACGTAATTTTCCACACTTTTTGACAGCTTTGTGACTTTGCGATTGGTCGCACTATCTGGTGGCGGAAAAATTAGTTGTTTTACGGTAGACCTCATTGTCCGAGATCAAGCTAACACCACAGAATATTTAATAGTACTACAATAACATTAACATTTTCCAATGCCTTTTTATGGCAGCGTAGACGTTCGGATTTTCTTGTCCGAGAGATAATCAGTGAGGGCTCGCGTGCCCAGTTCGCGTGTCCGCGAGGCCATGAACTCCTAGTGCAGGTGCATCTTGCGGGGCTAGCGGTTTATTTGTTTGTTTCTACGGCGTCCATCAATTAGGACTGTTATTTGATCTAAATTCTTAATCGCAACACGCTTTTATGTTCAGTTTTTGATTTCTATTTGAGTTTGTTTAGGATTTCTTATAAAGTTATATTGGATTTGTTATCGTGTTATCAAATACGTTTAGTTGTCATAAATTTTATTCGTATAAAAGGTGTCACAAAGATGGACAGTTTATGAAAGGAATATAAAAATATGTTCTACCTAATAATACGTGGGAAAAATTGCAGAAAAAGATAAAATTTAGACAAGTATTTCAAGCATATTTCAAACCACTAAATCTTCAAACATCGATTTGTAGGAATTCGACTTATTTTTAAGTATACTATAATATAATTTATGGATAGTTTGTTTCCTTATTACGACCGTTTGACAATATTTGACTCAATGAAGATAACCGCATCTTCATTTACTTTGACAATTAATGCCCATTTTCGCAGTGGGAATCCCATTTAGCGTTATTTGGAGTTACAAATTAATACATTTAGCCAGGTGACACGTCAGAACAAATATTATTATAACGTATTTTCTATGTATTTAGAATTTAAATATGTTCTATAAAAATCCGTTAACATCAGACAAAATCATTCAATCGTTACTCCTTTAAGTAAGTATTATCATTCAAACTTGCCGATTATAATAGTCCCATTGTTAAAGTTGCATGAGCGAGGAAGTACCTCGGCTGTTCGTCCAAATATTTGTGCTTTTGTGCCGCTGCCGTCCCGAAGCAGGTAATAAAATAAAGATAGCCGATATCTTGATCCCAAAATGACCGTAATGTTGTCCGGTGACAGAGTCAGTTTAAAGTTCGCCCTTGGTTTTGATCTCTGCATTTCGATTTCAACGATCCTCGACTAATTTCCGATAGATATCTTCTTTTTACTATGCAATAGTTGTAATTTTATTTTTCTCTGATATTGGATGTACTACTGTCTGTACTTTGATTGAGTCTGGTAGTCTCGTTGGCACATTTCTTATTTGTGGTATAAACTTCGATGAACGAAAGGGAAAAGAAGTCGAAGTTGATGATGATGATTTTTGTTCATTCATTCAAAGTCTAATTTGTTGTGCAATACCCCCACCCCTACCCTTGTTTTTATCACGCATATGTATTCTCTTAACTAATGCAGCCATATTTAGAACCTGTATTAAGGTTTTATATTGTTTAGTCTTCTACTTCTAAGTATGTCATCACCATCATCTAAATTGCATAATTTTTCACAAATTACCTACACTTGTTTACGTTTGTTATTTACCTTACCTCCTCATTCCTAAAGTTAAATATTTTGTTCGGTAAGACCTTAGTCATTATCGAAAGGTCATGAATAATTTTTATTATTTAAGTTGTTGAAGTGTTTCATTGTGTGTATATCCTGTAATGCGCAACCAAGCGGCAGATGTCCAGTTCGGCGATTTAGATGTCATTGGAGAGATGTTTGGGAAAAGATAGCTGGCTCCACTTCAGTGATCAGCATGTGAGGAGATCACTCGAGACAGACAAAAATGGCAGCACTATGGATGGCAGCTCCAGATGTTTCTCGCTGTCTCTTGTCAATTCCTCGTGTTTGGTCTGAGGATAGTGGTCAACTTTGGCTTGATTTCTTTTTAGAGCTATGCTATTTGCTCCTTATGATTGTTTAGAATCTATAGAGGACGGACGATGAGTCTCGAACCAGAGATAGTAAATATTAATGCCACACTATGGAGAGGATGAAATTTTAGTGGTTTCCATTACTTTATATTAATTTCCTCGAATCTAAATAATTTCTAGGTTGATTACAATGAGCTGATGATAATGCTTTTCTAATAGAATTGATTCGTCTGATAGGATGGTCTACATGTATGCGATCTGTTGAATTGATGTACGTGACTTTAATTGATATTTCATTGTCAACATTTGATTGGAAGGGTCCTATTTCTATATTTCTTTAATGTTAATTCGACACGATTTCATCAATGTATTCAGATCGGAATGTTTAGAACTAATTATGATTTGCATTACTTCGTTTAAGAATAATTTTCGTACGTGCGGATGGTCACGTATAAATAGTTTCATAAAGACATGCTTACAATAAATTGTGTTTTTTTTTAGGAAAATGTGTTCGTCAGCATTTATTCCGTGACTTGCAGTTTGAAAGAGATCGACTTCCCCCTTACACACTGCGTGTTTGACGTATGTTTTACTAAGGGGACAATTTACTTATTTTGCTTAGCAAATTTTTCAGTATTACACGCAGAGAAAAGAAATGGGATGAATTTTAATTTCAGTAGATATATCAAATTGTGTACTGTACCACAAGACGAAACTTGTATAAAATTTGATCATTTTTCCTAACATTTCTGTACACTAAAATTACCATACTACTGTTGTTACAGTTCCTAACAACCCACTGGTTGACAATCCTGTCATGGTTTTGACTTTTTATCTCTAAACATCTTCGAATAGATCAAGCATCATATAATTATGAAATAGGTAACTTGTAGCTCCCAAACATTATTGCGCTCGATTCATCGAACAATAGCCTCTGTTCCAGAAAAGGTGAAACCCTTCTAAAAACGCATCTGTGTCAGAAATACACTACTGCATGTTCTTCTCAGTGGCTAATCGTACTTTATTACTGTATTCGTAGTATTTTCAAATTTCATACATCCCTGTAAGAATTAGTGAATGTTGTTTGATTATGGCTTTTCAATATCTCCAGGTAGTTTTACAAGTATGTGTATAGAAATTCGCTATGTGGATGCAATTCACATGTTCACAACTCTAAATATACTTACTCTCTGTATTATCAAGGATTCTTAGTAACCTTTGATTACAAGAATTGATTCTGAGTTCTGCATCTCGGTTAAATTGCATCAGAAGGTTATCAGTCTCCTCATGCATTCAGTGTCTGATGTTTCTCAACAGTGAGAAGTTCCTTTTTAAAGTTCGTTTATTTATACGTCGATGGTTGTTGTTGGCAATGCTTTTTAGATCACGTTAGTGGCTCAATCTCTAGTTTCATATGTGAATGAATATAATGCATTATCCAATACAGGTGAGCTTCCCGAAACTAAACTCAAGTATCTCGATTCCGTCAAATATTACAGATTACAGTCGTTAGTGGCTCCATCTCTGGTTTGTGATGTGAATGTAATGTATTATCTAATACAGGTGAGCTTCCCGAAACTATTATTTATGAAAGGTGACGACTGCCTGGATCAGTCGGGTGATCGGTCCTCATTCGGAACCATTTCACCCATTTCCCGAAACTAAGTTCAAGTATCTCAATTTCGTCAAATATTACATACAGTGGACCAAAAAACGATGTTTTGGTAAGTAGTTGTATTCGAAACCGTTAATAACGTTATTATGAATGAAAAAAAATGTTATGAATCGTAAAATCTGTTGTTTTTGAAAAAAATGTAGGTACATTCTTGAATTCTGCATAGGCCAGCCGAAGTATTTTAAATCTTCATTATGTTTTATGAAAATATGGCCAAAGGGATTTAGTTGATGAGTTGGGTCTTGCAAGTAATTTCTTTCTCCTAATCGAAAATTGCGCAGGAAATCTTTTCTAGTTATTTGCTTCTTTTTGTACATATCTTTAGTATATTGTTGGGTGTATCAACTTTTTAATATCACTAGTTGCCATGGTTACGCGGGCTCCCTAGCCACTGCTATTTTGTGGGTTTAATTCCAGCAAATGTGGGGATTCTTTGCCACTTTCAATCTCCTCCCTAATGGGGCATTTTTCCAAGTATCTTAGAAGTTTATGTTGTAATAGTTTTTCTAAGAACCTCCTCTCATTTTGTCCCCTGGACAACGAGACGGACTAACAATAAGAAATAGTTGATTGGACCTTTTTCATCTTTTGTTTTAGGTATACCTATGTCAGTTAGATAATAAATTACATAGCAGCAGCAGTGCATATTCCTTGTCTTCTCTTCTTTACAAAATTCTGCTAAGTTAATTCTTCTATACATATAAATCCTTGCCTGTGAAAGTTATGTACGACTCGTATAGGACAGTTTATTAGCTATGATTACTTCTTGGCACCGTCTAGCACAAGTCAGCTCGATAACTGCGACGCGAAGAATGCCATTCGCAGTGCGATGGCGTTGTCTGCATTTATATTAGTAATTTTAATTACAGAGCTATTTATAGTGCCTTTCGGATTTCGTTGAATATTTTCATGTCGTGCTGATTTTCTTCAAAGTCGTTTTAATTATCAATTTGAATTCAAATGCCCCTTCGTTTTAATGTGGGAGAGCCGTAACGTAACGTAACCTCATTTGTTGACATAACAGTATTATTTAACATTGACATTGTTTACATTCCGATCTGGCGTGCCGTAACAAAAGCCGTAGTAGCCTAGTGGTTTGACCTACCGCCTCTCATGCAGAGGGTCGGGGGTTCGAATCCGGCACGCACCTCTGAATTATTTCAGAGGTAAGTGCGAAATTCAATTTTAATTTACCATCGAGCTTTTAGGTGACGGAAAACATCGTGCGGAAACCTGCACGCATCTGCGAAGTAATTCAAGGATGTAAGGTGAAGTCCCCAATCCGCGTTGGGCCCGCGTGGGGACCATAGCCCAATCCCTCTCGTGATGTGAGGTCTGTGCCCAGCAGTGGGCCGTAAATAGGCTGTTGTGGTGGTGCCATAACATCTGATATGACGACACTTTGCTAAATATATTTGTCTTTTAAGTAACGTATAATGTTTTAATCGTAAAGTACCTACGCCGATCGCAGTCATTCGAAGTCGGGAGGCTCAAACGAGTTTGAGGTTACCTAAGCAGTCTACCGTTCCAGTTTTTTTTTCAATTGGCCGCGTATTGATTCGAGAATTGTTTCGAGATACCGACTGTATTTAAGTTTGTAATCCGGTTAAGAATGTATTTTCGAGTAATCGTTGAGGGTTTTACATTGTGAAGCGAGCTTCTGTTTGTATTTTGGATGTGACAGATCTTAACCAGTTGTAAATGTACCTAGTTATGATGATATCAATATATTTGAGTTTTCAAACAACCGTCAATACAAAACCAACATAAAGCTTAGTTCAGAAGGTTTACACACCGCACGTCGAAGTGATATCATCCAAACACAAGCTGACTCGTACACAGTCTACTATAGTATCATAACCTACAAGATATCGATTCGTAAACATTCCCTCCAAAAAAATGCGCCGCACAAAAAAGGGGTCCGAAAAAAGACCTGCTCGGGATAAAAAAACATTCGAGTATACGAGGGATAGACCTCCGTACCTCCGTGGTTCACTCAGCGGCCTCCCCACTCGAATGTTAAAACCTCCGGGTACTGGGGCGAACTACCCCACATTTCTCCTCTGACACAACAGAATTAACACTGAGAGCGAGCTCTCCACTTACGATGTTCCGGTTGCCTTTCTTCCTCATACGAACATTGCACGCCGTTTATCCATTTAACTATTTTAAAACTACACTACACTGACACTAGAATCCTCACGCGCACTGACATCGAAATTTTAGTTTTTTTTTTATTGGAAGCGTTGTCGCGTGCGGCGTCCGCCGGCCGGCGGGAGGGCAGCGGGCACGCAGTGACGCCGCGGCGGCTTCTCGTTTACTTTTCGACCGACGGTTTACATTATTTCACTGATTATTTGAGGAAAATAGACCCGTTCGCCTCATAATCGCGTAGTGTGACGCATTGTACGGTCTTCGGTGCAGGTACGGCCGGCCCGTCTCGCTCGATCGTACTGGGGTTCGGCTCGCGTCGGGCGCGGGGCGCAAGGCGCGCGGGACGGGGCGCGCCCTCGCTGCATTACCGACCGCGCGGCCTGCTCTACCCACCGAGCGGACAGGTGGCGCGGCCATTTGCAAATAAGCGCTTGTAGCGATGCTACCTGCGTTATTGTTCGTTTTCATCTTTTTACAGTAATTTTCATACATCGTTTTAGTTTCATACAAAGCAAAGCAATAAAGTAAAGCTGCGTCTACTGATCAAGTAGTAGTATAGATATTTTCTAGGATTCTTAAGGAAAGTTTTTAAGCTAGAGGGCGCTTAAGCAACGTAAATCTATAAAGTTGTGGACTCTGTCTTGAAGCAACGCAAACAACTTTAATACTGCTAGAGGCATCTAGCGGTGGCGCTTGGAAATACGAACGCTGTAAACTTCAAAACAGTTTATAAAGTTTGCTTCGTGAAGCTTCCGTGTCAATGTCTCCGTTGATCGCTGCGGCTTGCGGCCGACATGAGTTTTATCGATATTTTTGCTTTTACTTGCTATTTATATTTACCAAAATAATCATTTAAGCCCACGTAATGGAAGTAATGTTTGTCAATCAATCATTTATTCAACAAATTGGCCAAACAGGGGCACTTTTACACGTCAGAAATGAATTTACCAGTAAGCGTAATAAATATATACAATTAAATTTATTGGCGAAGTGTCCAAGACAGAAGCCATTAATTTATATAGAATAGAAAATGAGAAAACATGAACTCATCTGTGAAGAAATTGGAGGATATGTGTGTAGTCCCCTATCAGCACTGGGCCCGCGTGGGGACGATAGACGAAACTCTCTCATGATGTGCCCAGCAGTAGGGTTATTGTTGTGTGTACAAATAGAGTGGTAAATAGGCTTTGCTGTTGTAGTGAGATTGCCCGGTACCTATGAATATTATCATTTTATTCACCTGTATTTGCAGTTATTCCAAAATAATCATCTTCTTAGAATTTAGCGGACAACATTGAGACATTTTGGAGAAGTCTATTCTATTCTATATAAATTAATGGGATCTGTCTTGGACACTTCGCCAATATCAAAGTTAAGGCCACAGGCCTGCAAGTTGTTCGGTAATAAAGGTAAATGGACGGTTTAAATGATCAATAAAATAAAATTGGAGAAACCTTTGGAGAAGTCGCGAACTTTTCAAACCTGACACTGACATAAATTTATGCGTTTTGTTAGTTCTGTCAAAGCATGAAAGCACTGTTACTTAATGCTGGGTACACACCGGATCAACGAACGCCAACGAAGGATATTCGCTGTTGGCTTCGCACGCCCATTGGCCTTCGAAGTTACATCCATGGCGATCAAGCAAACGATCGTTGGCACCTGATTCCGGCTTTTATCCCCAATGTCCAAATCAATGTGATCATGGACAGCGACCTAATAATTATACTTAGGTAATTGATAGTTTTATATATTTAAACGAGTTAGCCAGGACAAGAAAAAATAAACGAAAGCGGAGGTAGTCGACAAGACAACCACAGATTTTAAAAATATAAATGTATATAGTGGAAGTAAAATTATTTCAGACTTACAAGTCAAGTAGAAAAGAATATGGCTTATTTGTCAATTTTAGAAGAATGTCTTCTCAAGATTTTGAAATAATATAGAACCAAAAATAAAATAAAAACGTATTTCGGAGGTTTCGTTCGTTGGCTCGGTTTGTACCCAGCATTACTGTAGGCCTGGCATTTCAAATGTGTATTTTTTGACGTGTTTGGAAGGCATTAGCTGAGAAAATGATTATATTATAAGTGTAAGTGCTTAATAAAAATATGGCGATATGTCGCCGACGTCGACGTCCGTCTTTAAGAGAAGGCAAACGTTGAATGAATTTTCGTCAACTGTGTCCGATCATGGCCGCAAATAGCCACAAACACAGGCGAATATTTGTCGGTCCGTATTGGCCCAATACGAAGGTACCTCAAATCATGGAGGCAATATAATTAGTACCTATAACCAGAGCCTGCTTTGCAAAAGACAAAGAAGGTTTACGTCAAAATTTGGGCACGTTATTGAATTGTAAACGAAAACGACCTTCGCTTTCACGTTTTTAAGCTCAATTTTTATTGTTACGAAATTGGCAATACTCGCTCCGTATGTACTTATTTATTACCTCCATTCAAAAAACATTGCTTATTTCCGAACGAAATATTAGCTGTCAGGTAGCTGTCAAAACGTCTGAAAACGTCGCACGTATTGACCAATGACTTGGTTGGTATTGACGTTTGTGTGTACTAAACGCCGACAGTTTAAACGTTGATAATACCATTTTTTTTAATAAACCACGTCGATTAAACGTATATGTAGCAAGTGAAATTCATTATTACTTGTTCAGCAATGGTTCGGAATAGAAAAACCGTGCGCATACAGCATATTCACGGTGATACAGCGACCAGTAGTAGTTCTGCTAGCAGCGAAGAAGCAGTTGGAAGTCGTACCCTGAAAGTGCTTTCAGGATGGAAAACTGTGATAGGTTTCATATGTCTAACTGTAGCTGTCTACGTTGGAATTCTAGGGTACTTAGAAACTAGAGTAAATACCCCGTTTGATGATGAAAAGGTAAGCTGTTCGCGGCGGACTTTTTTTTGCATGTTTTAAACGTTTCTAACTAAAAGTTATCGTTTTTGTTTTACTTAAGTCCTTATCAAGTATGTAAGTCTTAAATTATACCCTTGAAATATTAAGAGGTAACATATAGCTACCTTTCCTCGACTAGACTTTGTTGAAGTTTTTGAATGTTATATTTGATTGTTAACCTTTAGATACCAATGCTTAAACTAAATTTTGGCTGAATCTGGCTATACTGGCTGGCACTGGTCAACAATTATAGGCTACTTTTTATGCCGGAAAAGCGCATAGTTCCCGCGATAACGCTATTATCAAATTCCAAGTGGACGAATTTGCGGGCAGAAGATATTAAATAAATAAATAACTTTCTGCAAGGACAACTTTGAAAGATTTTGTTTAAATGTCAATTTGTTCTGCTTCGTAACTAATGATTTGGGTTTTGTTTGATCAAAAGCTTTACTCTATTTAAACCACATAATAAACACCTACACCTACTTGATCATATCTTTCACCTATACAGAAAAATAATTTCCATTTCAGATAGTATCGGACACAGGGCTCGCCGTGCCTGACCGATACTGGGGCACGTACCGACCGGGTGTGTACCTGGGCTTGAAGAGCCGAGAGCCACGGTCCCCGGTGTTTGGGCTCATGTGGTACGATCTTGCCAGCGTGGCACAGAAGGGGATCAGGTAAGCTTCATATCATCGGAAATAAAAATGATAATTATGGATTTGAATTTTTCTTATCAGTCATGGTACTTAGGAAAACCATTTTTATATTGTTCATGTCTTTGAATTCAATTTGTCAGATTACTTTTTTGATTGGATTACTTTTCAAACGGGGTGGACTTAAGTGTCCATCCTTTTGTTTGTTTTCAATTCAACTCCAAAATATGAGTTGGCGCTTACAACCTTTCCTAACGCCGCGGTACATTTTCGATGGAATACGCGGAGGGATTTGTATGGTCTGAATTGATACCAGGTTACAGGTATGGAAGTATTGAAAAACTGGTTTGACCCAGTGTAAAACCAGTTCCCATGGAAATATCTGTTATTCCCAGGGTCTCTAACTTACCTCCATAACACATTTCATCCAAAGTGGTCCAATCATCGGAAACCTGAGGTTGCTCCACGAAGTCGTCGGCAACATCAAGGGTCTGCTAGGCTTCCTTCAGGAGCTGGTATGGCAGGAATAACACCGCCATCCCGAATCACGCAAAATAGGCGCAATTGAGTCGTCGAGTTGCGGAAAACTAGCCCGCGCATATCTATCGGTCCAATCATTCCAACGTGAAGAAAGGACAATTTTATTTATTTATATATAGTCTCTTTTCAAAATTTCTTACAATAAAATACTTAAAACTACAGTAACCGAAATTTTAATCAATTTCTGTGTGCCTTCTGGCAAAGGCCTCCCCCAGTCTCCTCCATTTCTCACTATCAGTGATGACCTTTCTGGTCCATGTTCTGCCGGCCATTTCCACAATTTCATCAAGAATTTCAAGAAGAAAGGACAAACAAAGAAACAAACACAGTATGGATTGTCTGTTTTTCCCAGACATTGGTGCGACCAGAACGACAACCTGCCCACATACGGCTGGCTCCGACACGACGGCGTCTCGTTTGGAGAGCAGCGCATATCGGATCCCCCGCATGAGATCGTGACGTCATTCATAAAGACTCCAGGCGGGGAGCACGGGGGCCATTGGACCGCTAGGATCAATGTTACTGCTAAGGTAAACACGACTTCACGCGACAGCGGCGGCGGCGACCGTTTTACGGATACATTGCGCGATCGCGACGCCCGTCGCGCATCGGTGAGCAACCGTCGCGCGCAATGTGTCAGTAAAACGCCCACTGTTGCAGCTGTCACGCGAATTAGTGGCCGAGTCGTAAGCCCGCCCTCACCACAGTAGGCTAATCAGGTATTAAAAAGAGGGTTTACTCCGTAAGTTGGCAACGTCGCAAATAGCTGTCAAATGTTTCGCTGTTTTTGTTAATTCCTGAATATACTGAATGAAAACATGAATTAGCGCTCTATGGTTTAATAAAACATCAAGTATGGATTACAACAATTATAATAGGAACACGAAATTATTAGTATTATGGAAGTTAATATCTTTTGAAAACTTTCCATCGCATTTTCCATGCATTTTAAAGTAAGCTTATCATTTGAATATATAACCAACAAATATAGAACGAGAAGCGTCATTCAACCATAGAATGATAACTTCTTTTTTAATATTGAGAAATTAATAAAAACAGCGAATCAATTGACAGCTTTATGCGACGTTGCCAACTTTCGGGATAAACTCTCTTAAAGTAGAGTATAAAATCTCATAAACTAAGTCGCCAGCGGACCATTCAAGCTTACAGATGTTTTGGCACGCCCTGTAGCCTTAACGGCGTGATTTTAGCTTGTGAGGGTGTCATATTAAACACACTATCACCGGGACTTAATCGCGTAAAAACTATTTATATTTTACCTCGACGTTTCGGCCGCGATGCAACGGCCGTGGTCACGAGAAGACTGAAGTGACGGTATCAGCATATTTTTCTAAACGCGCGGGCGGTTCGAACTACCCGCACTTGATTTTTATTAATGTCACTCGGAATGTCAACAGGCCGGCACACAACACTAACAATGTCCGTAGATTTATCTGAAGGGGTATCTCGTCGCTTACACTTGCTGATCACTGGATTACACGACGTCAATAACTTGAAACCATCCTCCCTATTGAAGTTAGGATGTTTTTTGATTTCCACCGCTTCGCGTACCATTCTTGAGTAGAAATGACGTCAATGACGTGAATGTTGAGAGTGTGTTTAATATGAGTGTGTATCGCGAAAGTTTGAGACAATGTATTGTGAGAGTGTCGTTAGATTCGTCTTGATTCTGAGAGTGACACTGGGTACCTCAAAAGTTTGTATCAAAAATCACCTTCTTTTATAATTTTACTATAATGCTCTTTAATCTTTCTAGGATGACGCATACTCTCCATACGTGTTAGTGTGGTATGGCGCGCTAGACGAGGCTCTAGGCCCGGCGGCGCCAATGTCCCGAATGTGGCTCGAGTCTGGCGCCATACACGGGTTCACACCGCAGCTACGCAACTTTAGAGTCAATTTGGCGCCACACCAGGGTGAGTAGATGATGGATTAAGACCGTTAGAGCGATCTGTCTCGAATATGGCTCTAGTCTGGCGCCATACACGGGTTCACGCCGCAGCTACGCAACTTTAGAGTCAATTTGGCGCCACACCAGGGTGAGTAGATGATGGATTAACACCGTTAGAGCGATCTGTTCCGAATATGGCTCGAGTCTGGCGCCATACACGGATTCACGCCGCGGCTAAGCAACTTTGAGTCAATTTGGTGCCACACCAGGGTGAGTAGATGATGGATGAAGACCGTTAGAGCGATCTGTCTCGAATATGGCTCGAGTCTTGATTACGCGCCATACGTGTAACCAAAATCGTACACGTGCTAACAAATTTCGAGGAGTTCCCCCATTTCCTCATGAATATAGTCATCAGAACTGAACCAAATTGAAATTAAAGCACACTGGAAGTACTCCTTTTAAAAAAATCACCGAAATCGGTTCACGTTTACTACTAACTTTTATTTGTTACAGGCAAGATCCTTCACACGTCTGTATCGGAGGGCCACGCACCAGGGCTCCATTTGTTGAAAGAGAAATTCTATTCTCTCCTCAAGGCCGAGCCCCATCCCACGTTTGGGCGGATCGCAGTCTTGGGGCCCGATGAAGAAATGCGAAACAAGGTATATCAGAGACAATGTAATTATATAAGACTGTCAATTTCCTTACATTACGGCGTACATCGGAAATGGCCAGGGAGCTTTAAATTTTCATACTTCGCCTGTACAGCGCCATCTAGATGTAGCTCATGGAGTTCAAATTTGTATGCAGGCTACCTAGGCAGCGACATCTATTGTCGCATTTAACACTTATTTCGGGCGTACGCTGATTCGTAAGAAGGTTGTCATTCTAAGTTTACCTTACTTGTATGGGTATACCATACCTATATTTATTTATTTCAATAAGACACACCAACAGCATACATATTCAACTTCAATATAACCACTTAAGGGTAAGATCTATTCCGATACGTATGCCTATATATTGTACAGTTCACGAGACTTGGGTCGTTTTTTCTTTAATTTTCAAATTACAGACCCTACATTTATTCAGGCTTATTATTATTGTAATAGAACTAGCTGACCCCGCGGACTTCGTACCGCCTTAGTTTTTTTTGGGTATGAAAAATAGCTTACGTCCTATTCTCAGACCTACTGAACATACACACCAAATTTCATAAGAATCGGTCAAGCCGTTTCGGAGGAGTTTGGTTACAAACACTGTGACACGAGAATTTTATACACGGTGGGTCAGAAAATATGGCAAATAATTAACCCACCGTATCGGCTATCGATTCTAAGTATATTGTATAGGTCTTTAATTTTTTTCGAGTTGGTAAAAAAAAAATGTATATGGGATTGGTTGTGTGCGCGACGCCTGAATCCTATACAAAATATTTTTATTTACCAACTCAAAAAAAATTAAAGACCTATACAATATACTTAGAATCGATAGCCGATACGGTGGGTTAATTATTTGCCATATTTTCTGACCCACCGTGTATATTAGATAAAATTAGACCGCCTGCTGTATACCTAACAACATGTTTTCCTGATCTTTTTTTCTCTATTGTGTGGTGTTCAATAAAGAGTATTTGTATTGTATTGTACTGTATTTCCACTTTCAGGAGGTAGACGTGAACTTCGTGGTCACACAAATGGTAGTAGAACCGCCGTTCGTTCTCGACGTGCTGTATACGGTGGAAGACTTGCCGACTGCGCCGCTGAAGGGAGACGAATACACCAGAGCTCTGGAGCAGAAGAGGAAAGTGTTCGACGAAGAGTTCGAGAGGAAATTCGGATTGAAGGAGAAAGGGTAAGTTACGTGTTTAGGGAATAAACCTATACAAATTTATCATTTACTTAAGCTTTATTGCACATAAAATTAATAGTACAAATGGCGAACTTAATGCTATAAGGCAGTCTCTACCAGTTAACCATTGGGTCAAGCAGAAAACCTTGGTTGGTGCGAGAGAAAAAGTAAATAGGGGCTTGAAGTGAATTGCACAACTCCAATAGTAATACAATAAATAAATATACATATAAGGCAATTAAATAACATAATACAAAGAAATTATGAGATTAACATACACTACACTAAAAATATGCATAGATTACTATACAAATAATAAAAATTAATAATGTATACATGGTGGGTCAGAAAATATGGCAAATAATTTACCCACAGTATCGGCTATCAATTCTAAGTATATTGTATAGGTCTTGATTTTTTTTTGAGTTGGTAAAAAAAATTTTTGTATGGGATTCAGGCGTCGCTCGCACTACCAATCCCTTATACATTTTTTTTTACCAACTCAAAAAAAATTAAAGACCTATACAATATACTGAGAATCGGTAGCCGATACCGTGGGTCAATTATTTGCCATAATTTCTGACCCACCGTGTATATGTATATAAACATACATATATAAATATACCTACTTATTGAACATTATCCGAATTTTGTGGAATGTTTATTCCCTTCTTCCCCTTCCGTGACCGTAGTGTGTCTCCCCTGCTATAGTCAGTTTGCTAATTCGAGATCAACAAAATTTGCGACGGATGCCTTAGGTTCTCATTGTATATTTTTTAGAAAGTATAACCAATTTGCTTATTTAAAACGTAGTCTTAAAAATACCAAGAATTACTTAAATGACCACTTTTTAAAATTTCAATCTAATTTATTTAGTTTAGGCCACCCGTTTTGAACCCGTATTAGTAAACTTACCATAGTTTTGGCGTAGTCTTCAATAAATTAGCGTTTAACTAGATTTTTGCTAGTAGAAAATAAAAAATAATAATATTCAATATTTATTCAATTCAATTCAATTCAATCATTTATTCAGCAAATTGGCCACATAGCGGCACTTTTACACGTCAGAAAAAGAATTTACCAGCGCTTCCTAGACATTGCTTGAGAAGAAGCGCCGCAACAAACTCAAGCAGAAGGCCTTTTTTCAAAATTTACAAAATTTACATTACATGTATAAAATATACATATAGGTACGTACTAAAATTACATTGAAGGGATGTATAGTTGTATATATTTTTTTTTTGCTATCCTGTTCTCAGCAATGGGCTAGCAAGTGCTGGTAGATTCATTTAATTTTTTGATGTATAAAAGTGCCCGTACTTATGTGGCCAGTATGCTAAATAAATGATTGAATTTGAATCTGTAACTCCACCTGCTTCACCTACAATTGCAAGTAAAAACCGCTGGCCACAGAATATTTAATAGTACTACGTACATAACGGCCACAGAATCACCCGCCTGAATCTAGCTGGCGCCGCGCTCAACTCGCCTTTACCGTCATTTGTTTCATCCGGAGATGGAGAGTGAATCGTTGGCCCGCGTACTGGTACACGTTTACAAGTGTACAGACGTCCTCGCTCGCAAACATTGTCACTTCATTCGGATTATGTTCGAGATCTTTTTTTTTATAGGCCGTGTCCGCCGTGTGCCTGCATGGCCAATTTGCTAAATAAATGATTGAATATGAACGTAACGCCAAGAGCGCGTGCTTAACCTACAATTGCACGTATAAACATTTTTCATTTATTTAATTCATGTACAACATAAATAATTGTATTTGAACGTAGTTTTAAATACAATTGTCAAAAGAATTTAATGTTTACTTACAGACTAATTTAAAATTTAAAATTCTAAAATAAAAATATGTTTCTAAGTCATTATTCATTTAAAAATTAAAATTATATTGCAATGTAAAATTTTCGCGGTATAAGTATTAAATATTAAAATTTGTCAGTATTCGCAACAATTGTCAAAAATTTCGTCTATACTGTAGA
>OZ020298.1:3387643-3610729 GCA_963971205.1 Aethes cnicana | reverse complement strand
TGCTCACATACAGATCTTTTGCGATGTACGCCTCAATGTAAAGGAGATGAGAGAAAAGCAGTCCTTATAATTTCCTTTATAACCTAGTATATAGTTCCCCAATAAGAATGATCCTCGGCTACTCCAATGAGAGCCACCGTATTTCTGCTCACCAGTTGGCGCCACTGACTTGTGAGGTTTAGATTTCAAGTTCAAAGTTTGTCATTACATACAACTGTCAATGTCACTGCGACATTTGAATTTTGGCCTCAGTGCTGCCAATTCAGCATATAATAATTTGAAGCACTGAAATCCACGCGACGCAAGCGAAAAAACAAATTCATTCGCGATGTGATCGCCCTCATTAATAAATATTATTAGCGAACTAGCAAAGTTTGATGTCGAGCGATTCTTAGTATCTACTCCAGAAAATACCTATCTATCGTGTGTCCTGGACACCGACTTTATACTGTTTTTTTGCTGGCCAGCGGGCGCCACAGCTGTAATTGTCAAACCGCACAAAATGGCCAATAGCTGCCTTGGCTGTCAACTTAGCTGTCAACAACGCGAACGCCACTAGCCCCCCTAGCGGATTTTTCACTCGCTGTGACCCTCTTTCGAATCAAAGATTATAGCGTGAGCGTGACTACTTCACTCTGCCACTTTGAGAGCACGCAGTTACCTTCATTTCTCACATTGAGTGAAACATCTCACTGCAGCATGTTCGATAAGCGTCTAGCTCAAGTCTGCGGGTAATGTTATCGCGAGCTCTAGCCAAAGGTCAAACCGTAGTATTTGATAAGCCAGTAAATAGTTTACAAATCTCGATGCGATTCGCTGAGATAGCTGGGAAGCTTTTTAATCTATGAAATTTAAGAGAGACGTTCGAATGTCTAATAATGTTACATAAGCGCAGTCGGTGTCAAGTCAAATGAACTGGCGTTGGGCTTGTGAATAGTATGAATGGCTCGAGACGTTTTTGGGGTTCCGAACCTCAAAAGGTAAAAACGGAACCCCGTCCGGCCGGTCACATCACAGCCAATTTTCTCCGAAACTAGACCGATTGAGCTACAATTAATTTGGTACGTAAAATGACTGTACGTTAGTGACCCAAAGACGTAACGTGGAATAAATATTTTTTTTTTTAATACAGCTTTTAGTTCTTGAGTCTTGAGTCTTGACCTGCAACAAGAAAACCTATAAGCAAATATCTCACTCGATTGCGTTTACGTTTTTAGGGTTCCGAACCTCAAGAGGTAAAAACGGAACCCTTATAAGGGTCACTCGTGTGTCTGTCCGTCCGTCTGTCACAGTCGATTTTATCCGAAACTACTGGACCGATTAAGTTGAAATTTGGTACGTGTATGTAAGTTCGTGACCCAAAGACGGACGTGTAACGAAAATAAATGAATTTTAAACATAGACCCTATTTTTGAGGGCTAAATTTGAAAAAATATTACTGAAGTTTTTCAAACTATATCGTGTGACATATCAAATGAAAGTACTTCTTATGAGGGTCTCAAATATATATTTTTTATTTCTTTTTTGGTCAATACTTTTCGAGTTATTTAAGTAAAGGCGAAAAATGACACCCTCCCCCCCCCCCCCTTATCACTGAAACCACGACCTAAAATTTTGGAAAAAATACGGAGGATAGTTATTGACCTATAGATTACAGGAAAATTATTAAGAAGTAGGTAGGTATTTGAAATCTATCATACAAAAGAGCTTATCCTGTGAAACGGTTTGAAAATGACGTCATTGCGAATAAGCAAGGGTCGGAACCCTCTCCACGCGAGTTTAACTCGCTTCTTGGCTGGTTTTATTCATATCTCAAAAGTGTCAAGTCCCATATGCCATAAAAATTCTCCGAGAATACTCAAAACGCAAACGTCGAGTCGTTTTGTAATTTTGAAACTTACATCAGTTCACATCTCACCTGGAGAAATGGACGTGCCCTCTGTCTCTGTGGAATGACAGCTCCGCTGCCATATTTAACATTGACCGACCCTTCAAAGTGGTCGATGCAACTGACTTTAAGGCACGTTCTCCAATCAACTTTTTATTCAAACTTGTCACGTGGGGAAAGCCATAACAATTTCCGCAAACGTAAACATTAACAAGTAATGAAAAAAAAACGTTCTAAGTCCCTTTAATCACACATATTAAGGTCGTCATAAATAAATTCAAAAACACTTGAACTGAAGACGGTAAAAATCGCGAAATTATCCATCGTATAAAATAAAAGCTATGTATGTGTGCGTTGCTCGTCTGTGTTCGGCCGTAAAATGCGCCTGTGTGGGTGCACAAATAAATGTAGGTGAGCGGTACGTATATATTTTGTGAAGCGTGGTACTGTCGCGTGTTAAAGCGGTACTTGATTACTTGATGTATTAATTAATCATTAATTTTTTCACTAGTAAATTAAGATGTGTAGTGGAGAAGTTTCTTGAGATGTAAAAAATATGTTGAATTTTCTATTGTTAATCTAATAATAATTTTACCTTAATTAATATGTAGTTAGGTAGTACAATGGACAGAAATATTAACAACAATACATTTTGCAGTAATAGTTTTCAACCGACATTATACCAGAACCACATGTTAGTGAAAAATATAATTGTTAAGGCGCTGACAAGACCTCAATTCGCTTTCTTTAAACAGTATTTAAACGAAAACTATTTGAATTTGTAAGGCGAGTAAAATATATATTAATACTCATTATATACTTAAAAAACTTACTGCTTCATAAATAGGATTTCAAAAAAGTTTCGACGAAAAAAAAAAGTGAAGTTACGTCTTTTAATCCTATTTAAACGTTTCTATAAGTTAACGTAAAGTAAATACACTATTCTATCATACTTATACTAAAAAGTTTGCAGATTTGTAGTTGTTAATGCAATGTGTTTTTTTTTTAATCTTCACTTTTCTGATATTTTACGTATATCGCCCACGTGCCGCGATGTTGCTTCTCGCTCCCTCCAATGCAAACAGACATTGTCCGCTGAGACAGTTGCCTGCCTCGACTGCCCAAGGTCATTAGCTGTTGTCAGCGTCTTAATGCCTTTTATTACGTAGTCTTTATGTTGAAAAGAACATACCCGACCGAAGAGTTGTAAAATTATTTCTTTTACTCTACTCATACAATATATTTTTTATATTTTGCAGTTAGAGCTACATAGTAAACTGAAATGAGATTACCTAATGAAACAATAAGTATTTATATTTAATTTTAAATTCATCCGATTCGTTCATTTTGTCCAAATACAATGTCTCAATATACCTACTTAAGTACATAAAACTATTATTTTTATTTCTTTGCATATTTGGTCACCATAAAATATTTGTAGTTTTAATGTAGGTATAACCGTAAATTTTATATCACTCACAATGTGGAGTATTTTGATAATTAAAAAAAAAACACTTTATATTCGTAAAAACCTCATCAAAATCGGTTCAGCCAAACGCGAGATAATTGCGGACAAACATACGGGTCAAACTGAGAACCTCCTTTTTTTGAAGCCGGTTAATAAAATGAAATGCATCCAATATTTTGGCAAGGATCATGCACTTTTTCATGTTGTATAAAAAGATTAATTACAGCAAAAATAATTTCTAATTTTCATAATCATCTCTAAGCACCACTCGCCCCGACTGTACTGGCCCACCCCGCGTTCTATCTACCCATACCTACGCTATGTTACCCTGGTACCGCTGCGTCCAGTGTAAGCTGATCCCTCTGCCCCCGCACCGGCCCTTCGCCTCGCAGCTATTAAGGGGTTCCCCATAGCCGCCTGAGGGGCCATACTAAACTGGCCATCGTGTACATAAGTAAGGAGCGAGACGGTTGCTCGAGTGTCGTCTGCCGTGCTCCCCGATCAAAATGATTCCAAATTCAAAATGAATTTTGTTTTTTACTTAGCTCACAGCACCGAAATATAGATGTGGCCAGTGTCTTTAATCGTAATAAAAATTGACGAGGGCTGCAGGCGATTGATTGCAGTCGTCAAAAGTAAAACTTGGTGTTGCCAGAAATTAGTCGGCTCCCTGATTTTGGGGTATTATTCAAAATGATTACGAATGTATTGTCAGTTTACCGGAGAAGAATCCACCTCTTACTTTACTCCAGTTACTCTATGACGATAGATTAGGTAGTGGACTTGTGTGAAATGAAAATTATTAGGATTAACGGCGAAAAATGACGGGGGGCCGGCATAGCATAGATCACATTGCATACTTCATTGTTTTGTCATCTAAAAATCGTTATTTTGTGTTCAGGGCCTACAGGCTCACGCGTCAAGTTGAACTTTAAATCTAGCTGCTTAAAGTTCAAGCGACGCGTGAGCGATCCTATAGGGAACAGCGAGATCCCCGTTTAAAGACTTCGAATATAGGCCCTGTATCGTTTGTGTAGACCCCTCGACTTGATAGTTTCTTTTAATTTTCAAGTTTCAGACGCGACTTCTTCTACAGACTTATTATTAGTACCTATAGATAAGTATTGTGGTCGGGAAACAGTTATCATTATCGATAGAGCTACAAATCAAATTGCGGTTTCAACCCGCGGGCTGTTAGTTGTTTATGGGGGGAGGGGGGAGCACGTGGCACCCCCCCCCCCCTGAGGTCTAGCACGCTGGCGTTTCATTGTGGTGTTCGTCACTACTTAAATGAATTAATACAGAAATAAAATAACCCATATTAGTAAATAGGTATGTATTACTATGTACGGTCGACGTCAAAGTGAACACTTGCACCCTATTCAGTTGTATTAAGGCCCAAAGCCGTGGTGGCCTAGTGGTTCGACCTACCGCCTCTAATGCAGAGGGTTGGAGGCTCGATTCCGGCTCGCACCTCCAAGTTTACTTATGTGCGAAATTCAATTTGAATTTACCACTGAGGTTTTCGGTGAAGGAAAACATCGTGAGGAAACCTGCATGCATCTGCGAAGTAATTCAAAGATGTGTGTGAAGTCCCCAATCCGCATTGGGCCCGCGTGGGGACTATAGTCCAACCCTCTCGTGATGAGAGGAGGCCTGTGCCCAGCAGTGGGACGCAAATAGGCTGTAGTAGTAAGGTCCAAAAATGGAAATTTTACTCTGACCTCAAATGTATGTACATATATTTATAGTAGGGTAAACGAGACTGTAATTGCCCTAAGTTCATGATTTGTTTTTGTGATCAGATAAACAACAAGACTTACGGCAATGTCCGATGGCAATAAAAAAACATCAATAAAAAAATAACCATTGGTTTTTTAGAGTGGACAATCACTGGTCGTGGGCAATAATAGTCTGGTTTACCCTACATATATCAGAATTTAAAAAACACCCTGATATACTTACTTCAATGACGTCACCACAAAATAGCTGATATACCTATTAAAAGAACAATCTCGATTAACTCACCTGTTAAACAAAAAATATATAATCAAAATCGGTTCGTCCTTTTTGCGGATCTACGATGCCGTGCCATGGATAGACACGCAGACACTTACTTATAAATAATATAATACACCTCGTTTATTGCGTCGGAGGTTAAAAATCGAGAATCTCTTTTTTTATAAGTTAGGTTAAAAAAGATAATGAAAACATACTCGTCACAAAGTAATAGTGCAAAATGCAAATCAAAGTGCGAACATAAAACATGTAACCTGATTGAAATCAGTAGATGTAATAACATTGTTATTTACGACTTAATTCGTTGTAGGTATTTCATAGCCTTGGTTAGTTTGCAAATGGGTAATTTTGGATTTAATTAAAAAAACTACTGAGCTCTCTGAAAACAATTGAAATATATTATTTGACTTCGCTAATTCCCAGTGTGCCAGTGGGGACTAGTGTGTGTGTGTAGTGGAGTATATTTAACCGACTTCAAAAAAAGGAGGAGGTCCTCAATTGAGTTATTTTAGAAAATAGGCGAAAAATTACCATTCCCCCCCCCCTCCCCCTTAACTCCGAAACTACTGGACCTAAAATTTTGGAAAAAATACGGATGATAGTTATTGGAAAATTATTAAGAAGTCCATGGTATTTGAAATCTATCATATAAAAGAGCTTAAACCTCTGAAACGGTTCGAAAATGACGTCATTGAAAATAATCAAGGATCGGAACCCTCTCCACGCGAGTTTAACTCGCTTCTTGCACGGTTTTTTTACTAGCTCGTGTAAGTAGCTTTAACTTAAGTGGGTATGCAATCGTTGATGGGTGATGCAAAAGTCTTAAATAATAATAAAAAAGGTATTTATAGATTCATACTCTATCATAAACAGCACGAAATCAGATCATTATAATAATAATAACACCTTTAATTATCATTACAAATCCCATCGAACGAACTTACTAATCTGGAAAATACCTAAGCCTCAAAAATTGTTTTAAATTCTAATAGCATTCCATATTTTTTTTAATAAAGCGAAACAAAATTTGACAGCTGGAGACAAGAAATAATAAAAAAATATTATTTACATCACCCATGACCGTAAAGTGTGACTTTCTGCCCGCTGCGCGGAGAGAAAATCTCACTTTCTGGCCAAGGCAAGACGTAAAACTTGACAAACCACGGGCGGTAATTCGTAAAGCCCCAGATCGCATATTTATGGCCCTCACCTTCGGTTCGGGCCACAGAAACCTGCGATCTGGGACATTTACGAATTCACCACCCTAGGTCTGTAATGTACCTACTATTACATCGAACTTCATTGCCGCGTTAACATTTAAATATTAATATTAAAGCCCTCGTGAGCTGTCACTCCGCGAGACACAAGTGGGTCCATTGATTTTTCATTTGCATCGCAGCTGAGAGCCGAATGCGATCGCCAATGAGTGCGAGCGAGACAGCGCATTTGTTAATGGGGAGAGAATAAAATCTGCAATCGCAACCCCAAACGGCATGGCAACTTTTTGTTGTGAAAGAGTTGTCCGCGCGCAAATGTAGATGGCGCTAGGGCATTAGTTCGTTCGGAAATGTTTACATGTTTAAAAGTTATAGAAAGCTACTTTTTTTCGAATTTAGCAGCGTCTTTATTGTGTGATGGAACTTAAATTAAACTTTATTAATAAAATCAGATCTCGCATTGTTGCACACTCTAATGCATGTATGCTTTGTGTATGTGTGCCCCTGTGATCAAGTTTACATAAGTACTATGCTTGATGTATTTTGATACTTTAGAAAAAATATCTGATCTACTTATCTATAAAATCATGATTAAAATTTACAAATGTCGTAAATAACTGACAAAAAGATCATATATTTTATTTTATTGTAATGTACAAAGATTGACAAACAGACAGACGGCGCACCTGGTGGTAAGTGGTCACCGCGACCTATAGACATTTGTAACACCAGAGGCATCACCAATGCATTGCCGATCTCGAAGATATTTGATGACCCCCTTTTTGAAAAGCCCTAAATTGTGGCGCAGAAGGCAAATCGAGGCAGGAAGCTCATTCCAAATAATAATTCTACGCGCTAACTAGAAACATTCTAGAAAAACAGCGCGTAGACGAGCTCAGCGGCTCTAAGAAATGGGCATGAATGTCCTGCCAATGACGTGAGGTACGCCGGTTGGCGCTAGTCTGAACAGCTCCTCGGAGCACCCCATTTTACAGATGGCAGAAGACGTAGAGAGATGCAAAGTCTCTCCGGAGGCTAAGAACTTAGCGGTCTGACAGTATGCAATCGTTGACAATGCGGATGGTGCGTCTCTGGATGGAGTCCTATATATAGCAAATGATTATATTGTATTAATTTTATCAGAAAAAATTGTGAAAATCTCACACACTGTTATGACAGCTACTTTATGAATTATATTCTTTAATTTAAAATATGTGATGATGGGTGTGACGCTAGTTAATTTCATAGTACCTACCTACCAACGCATCAAAGTGAATTTTATTTTTTTGACAATCCTTTCTTAGATCTATATATTCCGTTGGAGCAGACCGCAAAAAAAACTTTACTTAGTCTAAAAATTTAAAATTAACTGAAGCCAAAGAAACAAACTCTGTATTTTGTTTCCGTCGCGCACGTGTCAGCGCCACGCGTTTGTCGTCACGTTGTTGCGAAAAATAGACTGAAAAAGACAAACCGTTAAAAGTTCATTTGCGTTTTTAACTTTTAAAGCGACTTATTCGAAGACAGGAAACGTGTCAAACGCGTCTGCTATAATTCTTGCTGTCATAATTGACAAATTTGTCAATCGAGGCAGTCCCAAGTAAATGGAGTCGTCAGCTTTTCAACGTACTTGACAGTAAAATGTCGACCGCAAATGTCTGGTTTTCGAGTAAAAAAAGAATGAACTTAACCCATTTAACGTAAAATTTGGTATTAATTTTAAATACATTTCCATATTTGGATACAACGTAAAATGTATTTTGTATGTTATTACATTCCCCATAGGGATTTCATGATAAACACTAAATATGTGAACGCAAAATAATGTAATTCATATTTAATTTTCTAGTGGAACGTCGTCTAAGGGTGAGTTGATTCATGCATAGTTGACGGACTCCTGGTCGTTAAATATGGCCGCCGAGCTGTCATTCCATACAGAAATTTTATCCCATAGTAAATATTTAACGCTAACGTTAACTTTAACGGACGGTTTGAATCAAGTCACCCTTAATGTTCAACACCCTCGTGAAGGGTTTCACGTCTGCCGACCAGGGATCCAGAGTCTCAACCGCGAGAGCCGCAAACTCAAATTCATTTAGTGAATTAAGTCATACATTGGGTTGGTTGGGATAGCATACACACAGGAATGTTTTATCTTTATATTCCCACGGGGTCGATACTCGCACGGGTGAGACCGCGGGCATGACTAGTCTAGTAAGATTTAAGTGTGAAATTGTGTCTTCAATGTGCGTAGTTAATAAATGTTTTTCTTCTTCTTCTAAATTTTCCTGTAGCCTGAGACTATGCGCAGACTAACTCCTGCAAATTAACATATTATTTTGAACTAGCTTTAGTTAGGGCGATCCCGCAGGAATCATGTCCATAATGACAATACCAATTTGATTGTAAAAACTCACTGCAGTAAATTATTTTTGTCTTAGTCTTATCTTAAAATATTGTTTTAATTGACATATTTTTGTTTCTATATGAAATTAAGTTAAGTAGGTACCTACGTGCACACTGCGAGTGTATATTGGATATTTCTGTCTATACCATCACCGGGATATACCGAAACGTGAGTGTATGCACGAATTTATAAGAACTCATTTGGTAGCTGCTGTATATGGGTATAAAAATAGACTACAAGAAAATTGCAACACCATGCAGTCAACAAATGAATGAAGCGGACATTAGGTCTATGGAGTGTGGAATGTGTCTTGGTAAGGAGCGCAATCTTATATGGCGAAACAGTTGAAAACGAGTCCAGCCGATTTGATAAGGAACAAAACAAAACACACTCTCCTCACAACCGTTTTCGCTGCGTTTTCGACTCAGCAGCGCCATCTGAAAGTGCTACTGCAGACAATCCGCCTAGGTGGCTTGACAAGCGTGGCGACCGCAGCGCCCCCAATCTACCCGATTTGGTGTCCACTTTTGGAACTATAAAGATTGCGCTCCTTTACTTCAACCCTCCATAATTAGGTCCACTGAGTGACTTGATTGATTAATGATTACAGGTCATCTGCATACAGTTTACATTTTTGACACCGGACCAGACGATAAATGTTTATCAAACACACTTATCGGTCTGGGGTTCAAATCAAATCTCGGCTCCTTATCGGCATTGGGCTTATATAGCCATAGCCCAAATCTTCTCGAGGTGAGCGCAGCCCCGCAGTATGACAAAATAGGCCGTTGTATTCTATTAATTACAGTAATTTACAAACTGGCATATTTGCCACTGATGAGCGATAACTTAAGTCCCATCAACAGTCTACACCAAAGAGTCACTCAAGTTAGTTACGAGGGGATCGTAAGAAAATTAACTGATGCTACTGACCATACTATCAACTAGGTATACCAATCACATGTAATCTATGCTTTTTAAGCAAATATGTCATTGGTCACTTCACTAAATGCTATTATCGCAGCTATAATAATTATTAATTATGACCAAAAACACTACTTACAATAGATTTATTGATTTAAATGAAATGTGTGCAAGTTACTGGCCATGTGTAGATGTCATATCAAGCTTTAAAAAAATCATTATAAAACAACCCCAAGTACGAACAAAATGTACCTGTCCAAAAGATCATAACTACTCCGTCTAACTATAAGCTGTATAGGCACGCACACTACTGCATTTTTATTGTCTCCGTACACGGCGCGTAAACATTGCGTGCCTGTGTGGGTGAGTTCAAAATGCTAGCGGCAGAAGGTGGCAGCTGAAATTTCCCGATTTTAGGGTCGAATGGAAAATTACTTTTTCAGGCTTAAGTAATTAAAGTGTTTTTTTTAATAGTGGACGAACTAATGACACTAATGATCAATGTTTTAAAAATGCTGGTCATGAGATGAAGTATTCATTTTCGACTTAAGGGAATTCATGATTTTGCCTGCCTAAATATGACAAAAGTGTGTCACGAACATGTTGAACACGTAATGTGGAAATGCGCATCAAACAAATTAAGACGTTATTTCTTTCATCATCATCATCATCATGTCAGCCGAGGGACGTCCATTGCTGGGCATGGGCCTCCCCCAAGGATCGCCGTTCAGACCGGTCTTGTGCTACTTGTTTCCACCGGATTCCCGCGACCTTTACGAGGTCGTCGCTCCATCTTGTTGGAGTTCTCAGCTCGTCTCCCGGTTCCCGGACGCCACTCGAGAACTTTCTGCCCCACCGGCCATCAATCCTAGTTGTTATTTCTTTAAAAATAAGTAAGAGGTTTGGGATGACAAGATAAATGTACATCACATGTACTGGCAGTGTACCACCTTGGGGTTACAATCGCTTGTACGAATCTCGTGCTCAAAAAACGGGTGAGAGTACCGTACTCGCACTACTTTGCAGCGAGACAAGCGAAAATTGTTGAAACTGATCTAGTGTCCGTCTTTCTCGTTGAAGGTGCGTAGCGGCGCTAGTGTATTTGAAATTGCGACTGTCTTCGGATGTAGTTATCGAGTACAGAACAGTACAAAGGATACGCTGCGCTGATGACCGGATAGATGGAGCTGTTTTGTGATTTAAGAATTTAAGTTAATGCGTAATGTACTGATATTTTATATGTAGATGAAGCTATTAGGTATCATAATAAAGCAAATTAGATAACGTTGGGATAGGGTAGACAGTGTCTTTTTGTCTGTATGGAGTGCATGCCACTGTCTACCGCCAATTCATTTGACAGTCCGTGTCACACCGAATGCGTCTGCGGCGCGACTGAGGCTTGCCTGCATCTACAACAGCATTATAGGTCGTCAACTTCGAGCCCGACCTCCTTGAGGTGCGACAGACGTTGGGGGGCGAGTCGATAGCGGGGACGGCGAGGGTTGCGGGGAGACTAACCACGCGCGTTTGCACTTCTCACACTGGCAATTCAGCAAAAAAACTATGTATGACTATTTCGCATGCCTATAGATAGACATATATGACTCTATGGTAGAATAAAGAATGAGGGAACCATGGTACTTGTTCTATTAAATCGAACGAAAGGATGAAAGAGATGGGGAGAGTTAGATGTCATGTCTCATGAGACCCCAAACCACCGTTACGTTATGCAGATTTTCTCGGGCGTGCGCTTGTAGAAGCTGCGGTGTATGACATCATCAATTACACGTGCTCCCCTGCCCCCCGACCGTCCCTTACCCCCAGGGAGGGTCGGGCCGGGCACATATAGACAACCGATTTTTTTCATTAACTTACCTATATTGAGAAATTCAAAAAAACATCGCTGCCAACTTTCGGTTTTAAGAGGGTTTATCCCGAATGTTGGCAACGTCGTATATAGCTGTCAAATGTTTCGCTGTTTTTATTAATTTCTCAATATTGCTGAATTAAAAATAAAGATATCATTCTATGGTTGAATGACGCGTCTCGTTTTATATTAGTTGGTTAGGCATTCAAATGATAAGATTACATTAAAATGCATGGAAACTGCGATGGAAAGTTTTCAAAAGATATTACTTCCATAGTACTAAAAACTTTGTGTCCCTATGATAACTGTCGCAATCCATATTTAATGTTTTATTCAACCATTGTTAATGAAAACCGCAAAATATTTGGCAGGTATTTGCGACGTTGCCAACTTTCGGAGTAAAATCCCTCTTAACCGTCTTAAAAAGAGCTCATGTCATGGGTCTTGAAAAAATCGTGTGGTTACTAATACCTACTGCTACTAAACTCATATGCTTAGCGAAAACTTCACTGCTATTAACTTTTGATAAACACCCTCCAAAAATCATGCATCTCACCACATGGAGTCACCGTAGGTCAATTCCTCTTCAAACAAAAACCCTTTGACCTGTCACTGTTGGAAACTCTTCTCTTTCTCACTGTGACAACAGGAAAACATAGACCATTTCAGTAAAATTTCAAAATGAAACATCCTAATTACGAGACGTTTGTTCATTTCTTTGCATATTTTTTTTACATAAATAGTATTTATTCGGCATATTCAATTTTAAAAATATACTTGCGAATGCAATATTTTTATACAATAATTACCTGGAAAATGTTTAGCTACGACACTCTCCCTCTATCCCGCTGTCGTAATAATAATAAACTGTGTCTGTGTGCGTGAGTCAACGGTTTGTTGGTGTGTGGGTGTGCTTCGTTCGAATTCAAAGCTGGGCGAGTTACTCGCACACTAATAAATTAAAGAAAAAAAACTCGATATTCACGTACTTAAATTTTTATCTGGTTTTACAATTTTAATAATGGTAGCAAACAAACTATATTTATCTGATTAAATATTTTATAATATACAGATTTACTTTGACATTATTGATTTCTTTTCTCACGCTTATTTTCATGCTGGGGAAATATTTTGTTTTGCTATTAAAAGTAGTGAAGTTGTGAATTGATCATATTGCATTTGCATTAAATAAATAAAATGTGTACTGTTTAGTTACTGCCATCTGACTATATAGGCTACGCTACAGCAGTTTAGAGTTTATACTGAGTACTAATAACGGTTGAAAAAAAAGTCGAACTATTGAAATTTCAGCAGCTGGTTACTTGTGTAGTCCCGCGGAAAACCTCATTCTATGCAGAAATGAAGCGTTAAAAGTACCCTTTTCCCATCTATATTCATGCAGTATTTAATTCAATTATGTTCAGTACTTATCGTTTCATCACGATCTTTTTCTTCACCTAAAATCTCAGTGGTAAATTCAAACTGAATTTCGCCCATAAGTAAACTCAAAGGTGCGAGCTGAGTTTGAACTCCCGACTCTCTTAAAGAGATGCCGTACCTAGGTCAAACCAAACCACTATGCTATAATGGCTTAAGTACACGGCTTAGGTTAAAAGAAGACATGTTAACCTCGATTACCGGTCCGGATATATATTTATAACTAGCTTCTGCCCGGGACTTCGCCCGTGTGGAATTCGGTTATCGCGTTCCCTCGGGAACTATGCGTTTTTTCGGGATAAAAAGTAGCCTATGTCCTTTCCCGGCACCCCAACTATCTCCATGCCAAATTTCATCTCGATCGGTCCAGCAGTTGAAGCGTGAAGGAAGAGGTAACAGACAAACAGACAGAGTTACTTTCGCATTTATAATATTAATATGGATATAGAAGAAATATGTCATTTTTAATTTACGGAATAATTATACCATCATTTTTAGATCGAAAAAACATGCACTTGTCATTACTGGATTCAAGCACTCGACTCGTTCCAACGCTCCTCGTACTGATAGCCCCTTATCTCATCTACTACTACGTCAACAGACTCTGTCCTTGTCCCACTAACGGCACGCGCCGTCTTCCATCTCGCTCGCACGCCGGTACCGTTCACTCATTCACTCGGAGTGCATCCAAATAGCGCCGTCTCACTCACACGCCGGTAGCTGCGTCCTCCTCGCGCTAATGAATTAAATTAACGACCTCTCGCTCCCTCCCGATGAGATGATTTCTTATTTGAATATTTGAAAATAGAAATTCGATTTTTGAATCCTTGCATTGCATTCGACTTGGTTAAAAAGTTTGTAGAAAGTTTTTCGATACGATTTTGAAGATAATTTCCCGTACTTACACGGTAGAATATTTTTAAGCTCGCTAAACGTGTTTTGAAATTGTGGATTAAAATTTAGCCTGTTTTTTTAAAAGAGACAATCGAACCTCAAGCAGGGAGTTATAAAATAGGTAATTACATTTTTGTTGCTACTTGCTAATTCTATTACCTCGAGCCTGTTCGATTTAATAGGGATGTGCAATGCAATTTTGTTACTTTACCGGTTTTTATCGATTAAATGTAACAAGCTCAAAATTTGCTCATGTATTTTGTTTGTAGTAAATGTCATTTCATTAATGTATGTAATTTCAATGCTACTCGTATAAACTTTTTAAAGTTATCAACATTTTAAACAAAAATGTTGATAATATATGTTGATACATATTCCTCTTATTATTAAGTGTCGAAAATTCAACTCAAAGTCAACTAGTCTCAGAATAAGATAACTTTTATTGTGGTCATGCTTTTCAAATAATTAATAAAACGCCTTCCCCGTTGTTAATCGTCGGTACTGCGAGCGTTTAGCGTCTAAACTAAACTCAATGACGCAAGGCGCCCTTGCCCGCGGCCTCTCGCAGGTGTTTCGCAGCGAACCGATGCATTTTTTTATTCAAACAGGTGTATTTTCTTTCTGCGGATGTACAAATAAACTGACGGACTGATGAAGATGTTATAAATTAGACATTTGCAATGCCTACTACACCTAAAACCTGGTCTCAAAGTCGAATCTCAGTGAAGCTGCTTTGTTTGGGAAGCTGCTTGTAGTTGTTTCTAGACGGATTCACGGATACCGGGCCCTACCAACCCAAGTAGCATTTACGACATGCTGGCCAGACTTCGGAAAGAATTCTTGCTCCTTTTCTAAACGATCTGATTTGCAGCAGGTCCTGACTTGTGATACGAATAAATAGCTCGACCATCGGCGCGTCAATCCAACTAACAACGCGACAGCCACAGCCCCCTTTCACTTACTTTCTCTTTGACAATAGCCTGGCGGTACATATTGTTCGGGAAATGCTCTCTATATTCTATGTGTACTGTTAGTTGAAGCTCGAATACATGTAAGATTCCAAGATAGTGTGGATCTTCTAAGGAGCTTGATTAGATTTTGTACATAAAGTCTATAAATGCTATTAGATAAGGCTGAGCTCCGCTTACAGTTGATACATATTGCAAGATCAACTGAGATTTATGAATTGTAAATTCAGCAAGTGAATACCAGTCAAAAACCACTTTGCCGTGGTCAAACCAGATATTCTATTGTGGCCAATACGAAGTGATTGACCTGCGACAACAACCGGTTTTCACTATTAATCACGCTGACATAATCTAATCGTGTAACATATCCGAACTTGCCGCCGCGAGCGCGGCCGAGCGCGCCCGAGGCGCGCCGAGCGCTGACAGTTCGTCACTTGTCCGTCACACCGCGGCACACTTCTCTTATGTATTGAATTACATAGGCGCAGTGAACGCCGACGCGTTTCTAGCGTTCTCTTTTCAAACATGTGTAAATACGCTGCAGTTTCTAAATCGGAATCGATGATTCGGGCCAGCATTTTTTCCACTCTATCGATTTGCCGGCGGTATTAACGATAGGCGATATTTATACGCGCCATCGGTTCCGCGGCGGGCGCGCGGTGCAGCGGACTATGTACACAACACGGTTTCAGGTCAGGTGTGGCCGCAGTCCCCCCAGCCCTGGAGCCGACTCCTCACGCGCTCTGCTGGAGTCATTGACACCCGTGACACACATTCCGCGCTGACTGACGGCAAGCACACGTCCGTGTCTCACAGAACATTTTTTGCGCGACAGTGTATTGTCTAATTTCGAGCGCACTTATCATTAAATTCAGTTTTTTTCGCTTTTAATTCGTAGTGTTTAACAGGCGCGTTATCATCGTATCTGTGATAGCCGGCGCGCCGGTGTGTGGGATATACTTCGATGATAGCAACAACAATAGTGCGGCTGCGAACTTTTTACTTGTGTTGTAGAGCGCGTCACTCAGGGCCGTCTGACGCGACGTCGATAATAATTTGTCTTATCTGTAATTGTGTCGTTCCTCAGTTTTCAATGCTTACTGTCGACTGAATTTATCGAATATTCACTTGTTTAAAGTAGATATGTGTGCATTCAGTTTTGATTCGAACTGTTACGGAACTACCGGATCTTAAATCGCGCTTGAATTAATTGGGTTAGTGCAACTACCGAGGCGTCCAGATGGCCTCATCACTTGTCGCGGGTAATTGGCCACAGACAATGCAATAATTGAGCGCGCGCTAAAAATTCCTTTTTCGAATTCGATTCCCGTTTCACGCGTACACACGCGTCACTGTGACTCCGCCGCGTGCCGAGTGTCATGCTCATATCTACGTGGGAATCCGAACTGCATTAATTTCGAGTTAATAAAATTCCATAGTAAGCGAATTTAAGTTTTCACGGACACGACTCGTCTGTTATTTATAGACGTTGTTTGATTTGTATACCGCGCGGCGTAGCTTACCTACATAATCTACGGTCGTAGCTCGCGGAATGTATGTACATCTTGCACTATGTAGACCGTATGTACGACGGATATAACAATATCAGCGTCGTTGCCAGTGTGTGCGTGGCAGCGTAATGAGCGCTCTATGTGCTAAGAAACAGTAAAAAGTATGGCGCGAACGCGCGGAGCGGCAACGACGCGTGCGTTCGGAGGCCTTGCCGCGGTGAAAACAATAGCCTTTTTATTATATTTTGAATAATACATTTATGCATATGCGGTAATTATTTGGCGAACGCCACGCGATAATAGCTCAATTAGCGCGCTAACTACTTTTTAATTTACTTCTCTCCAAACAAGCCTCAATTACCTACTACTTCATTAGTAATTTCTTTTATTGCTTTTATAACATTAAAAATCATTGTATAGACTTATAGCGGCAACCGAATTTAATATTTCAAAAAACGCGTCCATATATAGACGAAACTAAAAAACAACCACTTGAATAAAAATATCCCGTTTGTAATAATATAAAAAATAGTAACCGATGTTGACCTTTCCGAACGCTCCTCGTTCTAGCGCGGCCAGCTGACGAGCGGCGTTGCCAGCTCGCGGCCACTCGCGACTAGCATCTACGAGCTTATCGCCCCTATTCCGTTGCGCTGAGCGCCACAATCGTGTATCACCGCCGAGTACATAAGGAACTTGTGACGTTCTCCACGCTACGGTGAAACTTCCCGGCGCGAAAAATTCGAAATGCTTTTTATCAGTCGGCAGTACGCGCGCGGTTTCGTTGCTACGTTGTGCTCATTTCACCTGTTCCGCAGTGACATGATCAGTTTGGAGTGTTGCGTGAAAAACTAACAGTGAGATAGTGAAACAAACCAAAGTGTCCAAAGCTAGTGTAATAAATAATTTAACTAATTAAGTTACTAATTTATTTATTTAAAAAAAAATCGTTTTCAAAGACCGGTAAACCATAGTGTCTGTAGCGCGTCACTAGCATCCCGGTTCTCGCTCCGAACGGTAGATGGCGCGGTGACAAAGTGGCCTACATGCCGGTGGCGCTGGGCTCGCTCGGCGAGGGCGAGTACCGCGACTACCACCTCTCGCCGCACCCCCCGCTGTACCATGAGTACCCGCCCGTGTACCACCCCGTGCCGGACCCTTACTTCAGGTAAACTCTCACCACCTTATGAGCACCTGGTACTCCACCACCACATAGCGTCCAAAAACCTACAGCTAGGAAGGGATTGGTATGCGCGTGGGCTAAATGGCGCTACTGACGACCCTACTGTCAAATCGTGCCGTGTGTAGGCTTGTTGGGCCGACATTTTAATTGCTCACCCTGCAAAATGTCGGCCCTGCAATGCAAGCCTACACAAGGCAAGATTTGGCAGTGGCCCTGCATAAGCCCTGCATGCAGGCCCTGCAAGTAGCGCCCATTACACCCTACTAAAGATCATCGCTGTGTTTCGGCACTAAACTGGTAACTCGCTACGGTGAGGCCCCTGGTTTTGTCTATAGGTGGCCGTCACTCGCGTGACCACTTTTCATCAGGCGGTCCGTCTGCCATTTTGTTCAGAAATGTGCCGCCGCGTTGACTTTGTTGCCTCGAGCATCAGATCAGAAATCATCATAGAGGCATGCGTTTGAACATGCTTTGGCAATACAGACACCTCCTTTGAATTTGTCACGGATATATTTCACGAACAGCATTTCCGCGGGTACACCTCCACGCACTTGTAGTATAGCTATGACTGTCGTGGTTTACACACATACACAAGTCAATTACAGCACGACACAACTTAGAAGGCGCGCGGTGAAGCACTTAAGCCGTCGACGCAGAGTCTATTTTGGCTTAATCCACGCGCCTTCTAAGTCGTGTAAACCTGTACTTGGTTTACGAACAGCAGTATTGGTACGCTTCGGCTCACCACGCTGTAAGGCCGACATTCCACTTGTAGCTCGAAGCTAAGCTGTTGCTATTAACATGCGTTAAAACCACCAATTGTTGGTCCATCTGGGCCTATATTCAAAGTCTTTAAATAGGGATCTCACTCTTCCCTAAAGGACCGCTCACGCGTCGCGTGAACTTTAAGCAGCTAGATTTAAAGTTCAACGTGACGCGTGAGCGATACTATACGGAAAAGCGAGATCCCTTTTCAAGACTCCGCATAGAGCCCCTGTAGCGAATATAAAAGATGCTGCATTGCCATCGAACACCAGCGGCTAATGCTATTGCTTAAACCATGCTTAAAAAGTCCATGAGTTTCTCACACGTAAGTAGAAGGCATGAACCATATATTTGACAGATATACTACTCATAATATGGCCACCAACGCCTGTCACTGTTATTCCATAATGATACTTCAAATGTACTTTCGTGACTTTTGGCTACAGTTATAATCAAAAGTAGTACTAGTAAGGACTGTCAGAGTGAAAATTTATTAGTAGAGAATGAGTGTGTGCAACTCATTTTAGTACGATTCAAATTAGGATCACTTCGAATTTAGTTCAAACAGTACAATAAAATTACAGAGAAAATCTTTCCCTTTCCACATATTAATATTTTTATACGCCAGTTACTGTCTGTGTTTCGTGACCTAACCTAATGTCAGCTATTCATATAGAAAAGTTCCATGTACTACCAACTCCGGGAACCGAACGTTTTATTTTTCAACATGCTCTTTAAGCGTGTCCGTCTGGATCCCTACCACCCGCGATCTATTACATCGCCAAACCGCCTCTATATGTTCTGTTCCGTCGTTATACATATGTATACCGAGTTCCAGTCTCCTTTAAGACCAACGCATTGTGACTTATGCTTCTGGAGCACCTTGGTGTTGCCATAATCTATGGGTTTCGGCCACCACTTTCCATCAGATGGGCCGTCAGCCAGTTTGCCCGTTTTATCAATAAAAATAACTACCTCAATTTCTCACCAATTTCTGCTTTACCCAAAGGTTTAACTGGTATAGAGAATGCCTTATGGAATTATGATTTAATATTTCTGCGCATACGAAGTTGCGGGGAGAAGCTAGTAAAAAATAAAAATACCTCCTGTTACTCCAGGTTGCGTCAGTTTGCGTGTTCTGACTTAGTGTTTCGTCTTCAACTGCTGGACAATTACATATTTATTTCTATTCCCTTTAATTAGGTACACTCTTTACTAGTTTCCTAGAAAATCAGAGCTATCTTTTCTGAGGTCTATTTAAAGTTCATTACTTATTATAAATACCAGTTCTAGCCTTAGGGATAAAAAAATGGCCTCTAAGGCCCTTCCCTGACCCAGCATCGTAAAATTGCTCAATTGAGATCATACTTTTCTAAGAAATGTTAAAAGTTAAAAATGTGAAAAAAACATATGTTATATTTGATTATATCATCCTTACATCGACAGCTTTCGATACACGTTTCACGAAACTTCGCTCGATACAATTTAATTCCAAAGTAACCTCTAACTCGGACCGCTAATCAAACTTTACTCCAGTTTATTATATCAAACAGTGTAAAACTAATTATAACACAAAAAATATCCATATTATATGCATACATCGACAGCTTTATAAATGCCATTTTTTTAGACGGTATTTTTATAGAAATTAAAACGCGTTAAATACTAACTAAATCGGGCGTTCTGTGCGTAGCGCTTTCTCTTTCACTCGTCCCACGAGTGACAGTGACGGCTGAACTGGGTCTATGAACCGCCTTAAGGATCTGCAAGTGACATTGGATAAAGCTATAGGTACTTACCTACATTAGAGTAATCGTAGGCACTTGAGTTGCAATCAATATCTCTAAATTTGTCTTATTTTTATTTACCTACCATCATTCTCTTCTGATAATGATTTTTGTATTAACAGTTATAGAGAACTGAATTCAATCCAACACACGCTTGAATTTAATCGAACTTTATCGATACCAGAGATCGAACGTGTCACAACCCTATAGGAAAGTCTTGGGAGCATGGAAGTAGTAACTAATAACTGGAACTAACTCTGTGACCAAATTTTGTGCCAGGGGCATGAGTGGCGTAAGAGACTTGCTTCTCTCTTATAACGCGAGATAAATACGAAAGAGGCCTCGGCTGTAATTTCGGGCACATTTTTGAATTGTGAAAGAAAACGACCTTCGGGCTTACCTCTTTAAGCTCAATTTTTATTGTTTTGAAATAGACACTACTCGCTCCAGATGTACTTAGGTACCTATGTTTTAACATTGAAGGACGTAAAATTGTAAAATACAACTTCAAATATATTTATTTCAACAGTATATTTATTTCAGTAGTATTCTAATACTAGCTCCTGCTCGCGACTTCGCTCGCGTGGAATTCGGTTATAGCGTTCCCGCGGGAACTATGCGTTTTTCCGGGATAAAAAGTAGCCTATGTCCCTTCACGGGACTCCAACTCTCTCCATACCAAATTTCATCCAAAATCGGTCCAGCCAGCGGTTGAAGCTTGAAGAGGTAACAGACAGACAGACAGAGTTACTTTCGCATTTATAATATTAGTATGGATATCATTCAGATTCACAATCAGCCGGGGAAAAATGGCCCCGTCAAAACAGGTGCCAGAACAGCTCGGGCACCCGTTTGGCCTTCGTTATAAAGAGGCGTTATTAGCATATTGGAACGTATTTTCTAATGTCAGTTTGCTCCATGTATTTTGACATATTCTGTTAGGCACTGTTCGTCCATATGTTATTACTTATTATAGGTCAATGATGGATATGGATTAAAGGACAAAGGACAACGCCTCATTAAATTAACAAATTGACCTATGAGTTTTCCGACAAGTACTTAATTTGCATAGACGTAAATAATATAGACCCGGTCTAACGTACACGTAATATGTCCCCACTTCCACGGTGTCCAATCCAAAGTTCTCTCACCGAGCGTGCGTGACAATAAGCGTTTTTAAAAAAACTTTTTTCGAAACTGTTTCTCAGTTTCTAAAAACTCGTCTCGTTGTTGAAAAAATGTGACCCAGCTTTAGTGTCACGATATAAGTTTAACTTTGGATTGGACACCAATGAAGTGGGGAAACATGACATGTATCTACGTTTAGGCCGGGTCCATACGAAGTATTATTTATGTCTATGTTAATTTGTCTTTTTTCAATCAAATGAAGACCGCAATTCAACATTATGGCTTCGCCACTTGCTTGCTCGACATACCTAGCTTCTGTACGCGACTTCCTCCGCGTGAAATGGGGACTATCGTTTCATTGCTCACCAGTTGGCGCCACTGTTGACTAAGGTCCAGAGATATAGCTGTCAAAGGCGACTTTATAAGATCGGCGCCGAAACAAAGTCTTAAATTTTGAATCTCATTATGTTTATTCATTATAAATAACTATCATCATATCGAGTAGCTATGCCGCAATGTTGTGCAGTTCCGTTTTGTTTGGATTTTTTTTCAAATCGTTTACATTCATAGCCAAATAATCCATATTTGCGATAATTTCACGAAGGAGATCACTTTTCAACAGGTAAATTATAGTTATTTGTGCAACAAGAGAGCAAAATTGTTTTTCACCTCAGCAGCTCGAACAAGTAGACTTTGCTGTCAGAAATTAGTGAGCAAAATCGTGTTTGTTTCACTCAGTGAGACAAAGTATTTTTTTAATATTTTTTTTTTTTAATCCTTTTATCCCATCAGACAATCCCATCAGGCAAAGGCAAAGGCTTAACTCTTGAAGCCACAGTTAAATCGTTCCCGCGCTTTTTCTTTTTTTTTAATTTGATTACTGCGAATGGTCATTTCATATTGCGGCATCTAACTAGTAACTACTTCTTATACCAATAATTCAAACTATCTCGATTTTATCCGCTCTCTTCTTTTCATTTCTTTTAGAAAAGAGGTAGAATTATACTAGGCAAGTCTTACTGCGAATCTATTTTCGTAGAAAAAAAACTGAATGAGAAACGTTCGGATACGCGCAACGCCGTATTTTAAGACATTAAAATTATACGTTGATTTAACTTCTGAAGTTCTTACAATTTTCAAATGACTTATATTTCATATAATTATGTCATTTGTAATCATTTTAAACTAAAGTTTTAATTTAAAGTAAACTAAAAGTTGTCAAATATTACCGATTAAATTAGAAATTTATCATTGTACTAGTTTCCGAACATACTTTTGGAAAATTGCCGCCATTGTCTCATGTCAAATCATGTCTTTCTTCTTAATTTTCGATACCTAACTTTAAAGTAATTCTTTTAAAACATGAAATTCAAGTAATAATTTGAGTGAAAGGAGTGAAGAAGAAATGTTATTTCATATTTTTCGTGTTGTAAGTATTCTTTGCAAGTACCTTTTATGTGTTCTCGCTACTGAGGTGAAAAATTGTATGTGCTACTCGAGAGCAATTTATTTTACTTCTCGTGCCTGTGAGTCCTTCGCTAAGCTCAAGATTCTAAACTAGAATCACTCGCTGAACGCTCGTGATTCAACTATAGAATCTTTCGCTAGCTCAGGACTCAAACATGGCACTCGAAGCAAAAAACAATTTTGCTCTCTTGTTGCACAAATAACTATTTTGCTTCGAGTGCCATGTTTGAGTCCTGAGCTAGCGAAAGATTCTATAGTTGAATCACGAGCGTTCAGCGAGTGATTCTAGTTTAGAATCTTGAGCTAGCGAAGGACTTAAATGCACGAGAAGTAAAAGAAATTGCTCTCGAGTAGCACATACAATTTTTCACCTCAGTAGCGAGAACACATAAAAGGTACTTGCAAAGAATACTTACAACACGAAAAATATGAAATAACATTTCTTCTTCACTCCTTTCACTCAAATTATTACTTGAATTTCATATTTTAAAAGAATTACTTTAAAGTTAGTTATCGAAAATTAAGAAGAAAGACATGATTTGACATGAGACAATGGCGGCAATTTTCCAAACGTATGTTCGGAAACTATAGTACTTGATGATAAATTTCGAATTTATTCGGTAATATTTGAAAACTTTGAGTTTACTTTAAATTAAAACTTTAGATTACAAATAACATAATTATATGAAATATAAGTCATTTGAAAATTGTAAGATTTTCAGAAGTTAAATCAACGTATAATTTTAATGTCTAAAAATACGGCGGTACTGATGTGTTGCGCGTATCCGAACGTTTCTAATTCAGTTTTTTTTTTCTACGAAAACAGATTCGCAGTAAGACTTGCCTAGTATAATTCTACCTCTTTTCTTAAAGATATGAAAAGAAGAGAGCGGATAAAATCAAGATAGTTTGAATTATTAATAACTCGTAATTACTCGTTAGATGCCGCAGTATGAAATGACCATTCGCAGTAATAAAAAAAAAAAAAAGCGCGGAAACGATTTAACTGTGGCTGCAAGGCTTAGGCCTTTGCCTTTGCCTCATGGGATTGTCTGATGGGATAAAAGGATTTAAAAAAAACAAATTAAAAAAGTACTTTGTCTCACTGAGTGAAACAAACACGATTTTGCTCACTAATTTCTGACAGCAAAGTCTACTTGTTCGAGCTGCTGAGGTGAAAAATAAATTATCATCTCTGTCACGAGGTCCGCCAAAACCAGTGAAAACTGAATGTTATTGGACCTCACGCGACACTAGCGCCTCTAGTGGCAAATTCACACGCGATAGCCCCCTATTCGGTTATAGCGTTCCTTCGGGAACTGCGGTTTTTTCTGGATAAACGGAGCCTATATTTTGACCCGTATTAGAATAATACCACCTAAAAAAACAGCTTTTAATCCAGACGGTGGCGCCATCTGATGGCGGAATATATACCTAGAGGAAACCCTGTGAAACCCTCATAATATGGGGGGTGGACTTTTGTCTTGGTAAGAAGCGCAATCTTATACCTATGGCGAAACAGTTGAAAACGTGTCCAGCGGATTTGATAAGCAACAAAACAAAACACACTCTCCTCACAACCGTTTTCGCTGCGTTTTCGCCTCAGCAGCGCTATCTGAAGGTGCTACTCTACTGCAGACTTCCGCCTAGGTGGTTTGACATTTGTGGCGACCGCAGCGCCCCCAACCTACCCGATTTGGTGTCCACATTCGGAAGTATAAAGATTGCGCTCCTTTACTTCAACACTCCATACCTCATTGACATGTATCAGTAATCATTCACTGATTACATTGTACTTACCAATACTTACTCGAGAATTTAAGCCTTATCAAACGGTTGTAAAGTGTAAATTAATGTAAATGTTTGCAAATAGCATAGATCTATTATTTTACCATTGTTCGAATGAGTTCTACAATGATGTAAGAAGGTTGTAGTTGGGTTTTATCAATGAATTCGACGCGAGAAAAACCATTGTGACAAAAATAATGTTACAGACTTTGAACTTATGTATTTACATGTAAGAGGGTAAGATTAGCATATTTGTATTGTATCTATGCGGTCACATTTGTATCAGAACGGCAAAAAAATACATTTTACATCACCCTTGGCCATAAAGTGGGATTTTCTGCCCGCTCCGCGGAGAGAAAATCTCACTTCTTGGCCAAGGCAAGATGTAAAACTTTTGACAAACCACGGGCGGTAATTCGTAAAGTCCCAGATCGCATATTTATGGCCCTCACCTTCGGTTCGGGCCACAGAAACCTGCGTCTGTAATGTATTAACAGAACTACGAAATTCTGATAATATCTATAATGTAATGTAGTTTCGTTATGTATTTCTAATTAAAAAAATCTCTATCGGAATGTTAGTACCAAATATAAAACATATAAGGTTCAATGTCTGTCGACCTGCTTCTTTGCTGACAATTTAGAAAACGTATTTATTCAGTTAACCATAACATACGTATCTGTTATAGTTAAAGCTATAGTTGTGATGTGACCTACATACGAGGGGCGTTCAAAATATTCTCGGTATTGGAATGAAAACAAACAAGTATGAACAGTTTGATATTTTTTATTTTTCAATATACTCCCCCCCTATGTTAATACGCTTAAAAGATCGATCAATTATTTTTTTTAATCCCTCATAAAAATATTTTTTATCCTTGGTATAAAAGTGCTCCTCTACTGCCGCCTTCAACGCCTCATCGTCAAAAAATCGATTTCCACGCAGATCCTTTTTGAGATTGGGGAACAAAAAGAAGTCGCTGGGGGCTAAGTCCGGACTATACGGTGGATGAGTTATAGTTCCGAACCCACATTCAGCAATAGCTGCCTTGGCAATATGAGCAGTATGGACAGGGGCGTTGTCATGCAGAAGCAGAATACCTTTAGACAACTTTCCTCGCCTTTTTTCTTTTATTGCGTCCCTTAATTGATGTAGAATATTCGCGTAGTACTGTCCCGTGATATTTACACCTTTTTCTTTATAATCGATCAACAATACTCCTTCACAATCCCAAAATATTGTTGCCATGACCTTGCCAGCGGAAGGGACGACCTTGAACTTCTTGGGATGAGCTGAACCCTTAATGTGCCACTGCATGGACTCCTGTTTACTCTCTGGGTCATAATGATGAACCCAGGTTTCATCTCCAGTAACTATCTTTTGCAGCACCTCATCAGGATTTTCACCACACAGGTCAATAAAATCGGAACAGCAAGCTGCACGCACATCTTTTTGAAGTCGAGTCAGCATTCGCGGAACCCATCTTTCACTGACCTTTGACATATTAAGATGGTCATGGATAATGTCATGTACGGTACCAATAGAAAGATTGGTTACTTGAGCTATTGATTTTATCTTCACTCGACCATCTTCCAATATAAGGTTTTCCACCTGATCAATATTTTCTTGTGAAGTAGCTACTACAGGCCGGCCAGGTCTAGGGTCATCTTCAATACTCTCCCTGCCACGTTTGAATTCGCTTGACCACTTTTGAATTGTAGATAAAGAAGGAGCAGACTCACGGTAAACACAATCCATTTCCTCTTTTATGGTTTTTTGGTTTTTACCCTGTTTCGTCAAGAATTTTATTACGGAACGATGTTCTAATTTCGTTAACATTGTTAATTCACTCATTGTGTTCGTGTTTGTTCAGAAATTGCAGAAAAACAAAAGAAGATCTCGGTTTGAATTATACTTTTTTTTAATGTCAAAGAATGAACCTTACCAGCCAGTAACAAAACAAATTCAAAAAGAGGTTATAAGATATCAATACCGAGAATATTTTGAACGCCCCTCGTAGATACTTTTCCTAGAAACAGCCGACGGTGGCGCCACGGACGACTAAACGCGTAAACTGGTTGACTTGAGCTTTGCTTTAGGGTAGTTAGTAGTTTTGCCACTTCTCAAGATTTTTGTCGTAATGTGCCTTTGATATAGAACTTGGGTGACTTCATCAAAGATTGTGTAATATCCCCATCTTTTATTAACTAAGTATATGATGGCGTTAAAATGAATATGGCGACGAGATGAAAAAATAAAAACAAAAAATTGTAGAATGGAGTAAGTGTAATGATGGGCCGCCTCAATATTCAAAATCGTGTAGAAATACTACCATTAGCAAACATCTGTATTTTTTGACCAGGGAATGCAAATGATAACGAGATTGCATTCCCTATTTTTGACACAAAACTCCGATGTATACGTCGCAATCACGGAGTACCTTTATAAATACTGAGAACGTAATGTACTCATAACCTCTTTAGTATTCTTTTGAGTGTTATGAATAAATATAAAATATAAAAATGCCAAATATGGTTTTTTATTTGTTATTTTCTTTAATTCTAGGCGGCACGCTCCATATTTCGGACAACCGGATTACAGAGTCTACGAACTCAACAAACGGTTACAACAGAGGACAGAGGTAAGTTTAAAATATGCTTAAATCACTGTTTAGATTTATAATTCTAAAAAACACCTTTTTTACTTTAAAGAAGTTTTTCGACACTTCTATTTTTTCATAGACCTCTAACGCCATCTACGTGTAGTTTGGGAGAAACTTGATGAAAGCGAGCGTCAGTGTATAGTGTTTGTTTGCTGCAGCAAATTAGTAGTGACGTGAATTCTGTGGGATTCTTTCCCAAAATTCAATTCATCTTTTTGTTAATTTTTTCGCTTTTTTTGTTAGTAATTGTGATTTCTAATACCTGTAGACGTTATGTTTTGCAACGGCGACTGGACAATATACTCAAAATTTTAACTAGTAAAAAAAATGAAAAATCCGCTAGGTGCGTCAGTTGCGTTGTTGTCGGCCAAGGCATGAAGGCAGCCATTGGCCATTCTAACATTGACACATCCATGTTGCCTGCAATCACCACCTCGAACGCAGTCTAGAACGCCAGTGGCGCCCTCTGGTGAAAAAAATGCGGTGATATACCAGACGAATATTTCTTACTAGCTTCTGTCTGCGACTTCGTCCGCGTGGAATTCGTTTATCGCGTTCCCGCGCGAACTATGCATTTTTCCAGGATGAAAAGTAGCCTATGTCCTTTCTCGGGACCCCCACTATCTCCATGCCAAATTTCATCTTTATCGGCCCAGCGGTTGAAGTGTGAAGAGGTAACAGACAGACAGAGTTACTTTCGCATTTATAATATGAACTAGCTTTTCCCCGCAACTTCGTATGCGCAGAAATATTAAAAAGTAAAATCCCTATTTTTCCCGTTCCCTTGGGAATTTTGCAAAATCCTTTCTTAGCGGATGCCTACGTCATAATATCTACCTGCATGCCAAATTTCAGCCCGATCCGTCCAGTGGTTTGGGCTGTGCGTTGATAGATCACTATGTCAGTCAGTCAGTCGGTCACCTTTGTGTTTTATATATTTAGATATGGCTATGGGTTCTTACGTTTTATTTCACATTCCAGGACTCAGACAACCTCTGGTGGGATGCGTTCGCGACAGAATTCTTCGAGGATGATGCGACGCTGACACTCACCTTCTGTTTAGAGGACGGGCCCAAGAGATACAGTGAGTTGCCTAATTTACCTTGCTTGTTCTACGTCCCTGGTAGCTTGCTTGGCTTTATTCAGCAGTGAGCAGAGTTATCCGCACATGGGGCCTAATTCCGGAGGCAAAGGGTCCCTTGGTCTGGTCACATTGCGGAAAGAAGAGAATAATATGCTTGACGGCCCGGTTTGACAGTCTGTCAAACTTTAACCATCTGTAGCCAAAACGAGGAGTTTTGTGGATATAAGAACACGGCGTTAAATAAAATAATGTAACTTAATTGTCGAGTAATTGACAACATTTCAAAGTTTTAGTAAGGCGTAATTCGAAAACCATTTCGATATCTCTATCTGAAGGACTCAATAAAAAAGTTTCACGTTTTTTTGTTCATTACTTTTAGAGAATATCGTGTTTTAATAGTAACTGGTGCGTGACGTCATCTCACTCAATTCACTGACTCACTAAAGAGCGGCCGCTACGCGCAGAACTGTACCTATGCGCAGAAAGAGCTGCCTCATTTTTGACGTAGAGATCTGCTAATCTAAAGTCCCGCGCATTCACATTTCAAAACGCTTCAATGTATTTAAAAAGCACCACCAACACTTTCAACACATGTGTGCGTGCTGAGACAGCCATCAACTATGTGTTGAGAGTGCTGGTGGTGCTTTTTAAATAATAATAAAAAAATAAAGCATTTTGAAACTTGAAGGCGCGGGACTTTAGATAGTAGAAGATCTCTACGCCCTTTTGGAATGAGGAGTTTTTTTAATCTCAATTTCCTCTATGAAATTTAGGACTCAAGAAAAAAGAAGATATACGTGTCCTTTAAAATTTTCCAACTTTCTAACTAGCTAATAAAATAGACGTGTTAAAAAATTATATCAATTCTTAAAGTAGACTTTCGACTACCGCGACAGCAGATAGAAGACCGGACATAACGCCAAATATGGAGTGTGGAATGTGTCTTGGTAAGAAGCGCAATATATGGCGAAACAGTTGAAAACGTGTCCAGCGGATTTGATAAGCAACAAAACAAAGCACGCTCTCCTCACAACCGTTTTCGCCTCAGCAGCGCCATCTGAAGGCGCTACTGCAGACTATCCGCCTAGGTGGCTTGACTGGAGCGACGAACGCAGCGCCCCCAACCTACCCGATTTGGTGTCCACCTTTGGAACTATAAAGATTGCACTCCTTTAGTTCAACCCTCCATAACGCCAAAGCTAAATGAAGAATGAGATGAATACTGCGGAGTAGTGCCATCGCACTACTCCGCAGTATTCATTTCTATAGAATCCATTCTGCCACACAAGTGACATGCGGCATGTGCTATCGTATAATTCTTATGACTGAGAAGTTGAGGTCCTTCCAAGAGGACCTAAGAACTGCACGGAAAAAAATCTGATGTGACGATTTCGGAGTCGCCAAATTCCTCATCTTCTTTTTAAAATGCTTACTTACCTGTCAACCATATTAACATTTACTACTAGTACTGCAGCCTATTTGCGTCCCACTGCTGGCCTCCTCTCATCACGAGAGGGTTTGGGCTATAGTCCCCACGCAGGCCCAGTGCGGATTGGGGACTTCACACACATCTTTGAATTACTTCGCAGATGCGTGCAGGTTTCCTCACGATGTTCTCCTTCACCGAAAAGCTCAGTGGTAAATTCAAATTGAAATTCGCACATAAGTAAACTTGGAGGTGCGAGCCGGATTCGAACCCCCGACCTCAGCATGAGAGGCGGTAGGTCGAATCGAACCACTAGGCCACCACGGCTTCATATTAACATTTGAATCTCTCAAATTCCAGCAATAGGAAGGACATTGATACCACGCTATTTCCGGAGCATATATGAGGGTGGCGTCTCAGAGCTATATTACACTATGCGGCAACCGAAGGAGTCCTTCCACAACACGAGCATCACTCTTGACTGCGACCACTGTACGATGGTCACGCATCACGGGAAGCCCATGTTCACCAAGGTGAGACCCTTATTTCAATGAAAAAATCCTCCATGGATCCACGGATCCGTCCTTTGGAGGACGAGGTTATGCCAGACTCTTTGACAGTTCTCAGAATTTCAACCGCCTGTAGTGTTTGCATTTTTTATACAAATGTGAAAAGACTTTGTGACTATGCTTTACTAGACGTTTGCCCGCGACTTCGCCCGCCCGCGAGTTCCCGTGGAAATATCGGGATAAAAAGTATCCTATGTCATTGCCCGGGTCTCAAACTATCTCCATACCAAATTTCATCCCAATCGGTCCACCCGTTGCGACGTGAACGAAGGACAAACAAACACACTTTCACATTTGTAATATTAGTATGGATTATTGCTAAAGCTCGAATTACAAACAGACACCCCACTTGACGGATAGTGGTCAGTGTGGTCACCGTCGCATCGCATAGAACCATTTGGAACAATGGAGGTGTCACTGGCTTCAAAGTGGGACTGGGAACCCGGTACCTACTTACTCTTATGCCGAAAAAGCTGCTTCGGGACATACATACGATCGTTTGAAGCTTAGTCTGCTAATTACGCTTTTCAGCGATGGACCTTTAGATCACAAATTACAAGGCATCCATGACAGGACATCACCATATGTTTTCGATCTATTATATCTACTATTTTTTTTGTAAGTAAGTAACACTTTATTGTACAGAATAAAAACACAGAAATACAATTTTCAATACAGAGAAAAGATATGGACACAGGCGAGCTTATCCCTAGAAGGATTTTTTGACGTGATAACGTCTTGTTAATTGATGAACGTCGGCTCTCCCCACGAAAAAACATGACGCAATGTATGTCCTCATGGCAATGTATGTCCTACGTAACGGACGGACATATTCATTAATGTTTTCTTATGACGTTATCACGTAAAATTATCGTCCATAATCCGACTTTATAGATTTTTTGCATGTAATTGACTCGACCAGAACAAATATCCAATATCTTCGACGGTGATTCCAGGTCTGCACAGAAGGCAGGTTGATTCTGGAATTCACGTTTGACGACCTGATGCGTATCAAATCGTGGCATATGGCGGTGCGGGCTCACCGCGAGCTGATACCGCGGCAGGCGGTGCATCCGCCGGACCACGCGGCGTTGGATCAGCTCTCCAAGAACATCACACGGCAGGGAATCACCAACTCCACGCTCAACTATCTCAGGGTAAGCCGCCTTAAAACTACTGACAGCCTGGTACTTTAAGAATAGATATATGCAGCTATACAGCTTGATAAAGCTTATTAAAATTTTCCGATTCTTTCAAACTTACTTCAAGCTAAGTTGGTGATGACTGAGCATTTTTTGAGGCCCATAACAAGTTATCCTAGCCACGTTATGGCATCATCTGATCTAAGAACAACTGTCTTAGTTAAGTCGCTTTAACACTTCTGATAGCCTAGTACATTCGGACCAGGTGTAGGAGAAAATTAGATGGCTTGCTAGTCAAAAATCAAGTGTTTCCGATTTTTTTTGCCTAAAGTGGTATTTCGAACCTCAATTGGAAAGTCAATGGTTTATTACGTTTATTTTTGCGTTATTCTTACTTTTCTATATCAATAGCAGTTCAGAATAAGACTGGCCATGTATCCCCATACTATGCGGCGTTGGATCGAGTTTCGAAGAAAATCTTAGGTTGCGTTGAAAACTGAAGACAGCCTGGTAGGAGTACTTTAGTGATATGTACGGTGTCCCGAAACTTAAAAACTTTATGATCTACATAGACTGTTGGCACTGCAACTAGGGTTGCCATTTCCTAAAATGAAAAATCCAGACTTTGCCCAGAAAAAAGCCGGACATCACCACAACTAAAACCCAAACATAACTTCCTTATATGTAACTGAATAAAATGAATCCCTTTTGCATCCGGAATAACGCCCCTTAATAATATTCTGCCACGTAATTTCAGTAGTTCGTAATAAAATTCTACATTAGAAAGTGATTTGAAAATTGAGTTTAGTTTGCGTCCGTCCTCGTAGTCATAGATTTCGGCAAATCATTGCTTCGCTTGAGGCGCTAACAAAAAGCCAAACAAAAGTCGGACAGGCCGGACATTAAATATTTGGCCGGACACAACTCGAAGAAGCCAAACATATCTGGCTAAATATGCCAATAATGCTGTGATTGACTTTTCGGGGTAATCCACAAGACAGCCTCGACATCTATCTTATTTTTCTCATACCTATAATTTTATCTTAGAAGGCCATCTGAGTTTGAGTCGTCTTCACTTTGGATACTCATGCACCCTATTGTATTGTGTCTATGATAATGTCTGCCTTTTGATTATGTAGATGATCTGATGGTATTGTGTTTCCTGTTCCAGTTATGCGTGATACTGGAGCCGATGCAAGAGTTAATGTCGCGGCACAAGGCGTACGCGCTCTCTCCGCGCGATTGTCTAAAGACGACGTTATTCCAGAAGTGGCAGCGGATGGTCGCACCCCCTGGTAAGTAAAATTACGTCCCAATGTTGGGCACAGGCCCGTCAGAACGGCTTGGGTGTGAGTAAGGTAGATTGGTGACTTCAAACTTCACACACATTTTTGTATTATTCCACAATGAGGACCATTCCTTTCGAAAAAACATCTTAGCTTGTGTGACCTTCATTGAGATGCTTTCTTCACAAAAAAGCTCGGTGGTAAATCTAGATAACTTTAATTCTACAGTATTCTTAGAGATACAAGCTTGATTCAAACCCTCGAACCTCCTCGAACAAAATATGAGAGGAAGTGAGTTAAACTCAGAGCTGTTTGATGTCTATAAAAATACTGAACCGTAAAAATTTGATTGACCATGGGCCGAAATTCTTACTTATCTTGAGTATTTCAATGCAGAAAAGCAACGTCGTTTTACTCCGATATTAGAAACCGAATTCCAAACCAGCCAGTCTTTCAAGACCGACAAAGTTTTGGTGACGTCTATTTCGACGATTGGTCTTTAGCAATAAAAACCTTGTATGATAATTAGAGATGGGCCGACTTCGGATTTTGCCGACTGGCCAGTCGGCCGACTAATCGGTTTTCAATTTGCCGATTAATCGGCCGACTAGTCGGCAATGCCGATCGTAGGATTTTGCTAAGTTCAGGTGAACTAGGAAACGTTCGTTTCGATTCGTCCGTCGCGCTATTTGTTACCTACCCTTACCATGCGTTCATGTTTTGACTTTTGACCAGTTTTGTTTACGGTTTTCTGCAAGAAAAAAAAGCCATTAAAAACCTAATTATGGTAGTAAATTTCATAGACATAAAAATGGATTAATTTTTATTTCCTATAGGCAATAAACTGCCGAATATTCGGCATTTTTTTCCGACTAGTCGCCGACTAATCACCGACTAGAAATGATGCCGAATAGTCGGCTTTCCCCACTAATCGTCGACTAGTCGGCCCATCTCTAATGATAATGTATATCATTAGCTTTAAATATATGACTAAGTCAAACATTTTAAGCGAGAGACCTCATCATGTTCTTATTGACACGTATTAATGAACTCTTTTATACATGATGTATTTCATTATTTATTGACATTTTGAGACTGTCGACATCTATGGTATTTATATTTATTTGACAATGGAGGCCATCTCCATAATTTTTTATATATATATTTTTTTCTGGACCCTTGGAGACTATACATCTCTAAGATCTTAGATTTAAGTTTAACTTAGGGACTATACATCCCTTCAATGTAATTTTAGTACGTACCTATATGTATATTTTATACATGTAATGTAAATTTTGTAAATTTTGAAAAAAGGCCTGCTTGAGTTTGTTGCGGCGCTTCTTCTCAAGCAATGGGTCTAGGAAGCGCTGGTAAATTCTTTTTCTGACGTGTAAAAGTGCCGCTATGTGGCCAATTTGCTGAATAAATGATTGAATTGAATTGAATATGAATGTACTGGTTCGTTTGCAGAGTCGCAGCGGCCGGCGAGCAAGCGACGCAAGCGTAAAGGCAGCGCGGGCGCCAACGCCGCGCCTCCCGCGCCCGCCAAGAAACGCTCACCTGGACCCAACTTCAGCCTCGCCTCGCAGGTAACCACATAATATCCCACTGCTGGGAAGACTATCCTCGGTAACAGGGGGTGTCGATTACTCGGGGCCTATTGACTAATGTAAATGTGGGGTGTAGATTACTCGGGTCCTATTGACTAATATAAATGTGGGGTGTAGATTACTCGGGTCCTATTGACTAATGTAAATGTGGGGTGTAGATTACTCGGGTCCTATTGACTAATGTAAATTTGGGGTGTAGATTACTCGGGTCCTATTGACTAATGTAAATGTGGGGTGTGGATTACTCGGGTCCTATTGACTAATGTAAATTCGGGTTGTAGATTACTCGGGTCCTATTGACTAATGTAAATTCAGGGTGTAGATTACTCGGGTCCTATTGACTAATGTAAATTCGGGTTGTAGATTACTCGGGTCCTATTGACTAATGTAAATGTGGGGTGCAGATTACTCGGGGCCTATTGACTAATATAAATTTGGGGTGCAGATTACTCGGGTCCTATTGACTAATATAAATGTGGGGTGTAGATTACTCGGGTCCTATTGACTAATGTAAATGTGGGGTGTAGATTACTCGGGTCCTATTGACTAATGTAAATGTGGGGTAAGATTACTCGGGTCCTATTGACTAATGTAAATGTGGGGTGTAGATTACTCGGGTCCTATTGACTAATGTAAATGTGGGGTAAGATTACTCGGGTCCTATTGACTAATGTAAATGTGGGGTGCAGATTACTCGGGGCCTATTGACTAATATAAATGTGGGCCGTAGATTACTCGGGTCCTATTGACTAATGTAAATTCAGGGTGTAGATTACTCGGGTCCTATTGACTAATGTAAATTCAGGATGTAGATTACTCGGGTCCTATTGACTAATGTAAATTCAGGGTGTACATTACTCGGGTCCTATTGACTAATGTAAATTCAGGGTGTAGATTACTCGGGTCCTATTGACTAATGTAAATTCAGGATGTAGATTACTCGGGTCCTATTGACTAATGTAAATGTGGGGTGCAGATTACTTGGGTCCTATTGAATTATATATGGCTTAGATTACTCGGTCCCTATTTAAGAAACAACAGCAGGATGTAATCCTGGGGAATGGGAGGTTCTCTAGGATGTGCCAAGAAGCACTCGCCTCGCAAGTTTTTCTCGCACCCAACCCAACCCACATTAACACTGTACTTGAGGATTTGTGACGTTGGTGTGGATTACATTGGACCTGTGGATCAATCCAGAAGTAGCCTAAACGAATTGACATGTAACTCAATTCAAGTCTTGTGGTTATGGCTCCATCTAGATTACCAGATGATTTCGCCAATGTCAAAGTTCAGAAAGACACGAGACAACAAGGTGTGTTCAGCAGTTGATCAGTGGCAGTTAATATCGTACATGTATAAGTCCTTTAATATGAAACTTTAATGGTCAATGCCAAGATGTCATCGAAATACGCAATATAACAACGACATGACGAAGTTTCACATTTGATTGACAGTTCGAGTTTTGTCGGATTCATGAGATTTCCGATGTAATAACCACATGGCGTACACGGCCTATAGAAGCACGATTTCGAACACAATTCGAATGAAGTGTCAATGTTTGCGTGCGAGGACGTCTACGACGTATACTTGTAAATGTGATTGTACCACTACGCGTGCCTATTGATCCACTCTCCATCTCCGGATGAAATAAATGACGGTAAGGGCGAGTTGCGCGCCGGCTAGATTCAAGCGGGTGATTCCGTGGCCATTCTGTATCTAGTACTATTAAATATTCTGTGTAATAACTTAACATTTTTGTCCCCAGGACGTGATGGTAGTCGGTGAGCCTTCGCTAATGGGCGGCGAGTTCGGCGACGAGGACGAGCGACTGATCACGCGCCTCGAGAACACGCAGTACGAGGGCGACGGCGTCGAGTGGAGCGCGCCGCCGCCCGCCTCGCCCGCCAAGACGCCGCCCAACCACTGACCCCCGCCGTAGCACCCGCGGGGCGTAACGACCGTTTGACCGCCACCCGTACCGCTCTGCGACAGCTGACGCGCTTCATGCTGCCCGAGCACTCTTGACAGGACCACGGGCCCCTACACCGGGTTTAGAATCCATTGAACGCCACCCTGTGTAAGGTATTCGTCATATATGATGTCCTAGTACTTTCTGACGGGATCGCGGGCCCATACACCGGGTTTAGAATCCATTGAACGCCACCGTGTGTAAGGTATTCGTCATATATGATGCCCTAGTACTTTCTGACGGGATCGCGGGCCCATACACCGGGTTTAGAATCCATTGAACGCCACCCTGTGTAAGGTATTCGTCATATATGATGCCCTAGTACTTTCTGACGGGATCGCGGGCCCATACACCGGGTTTAGAATCCATTGAACGCCACCGTGTGTAAGGTATTCGTCATATATGATGCCCTAGTACTTTCTGACGGGATCGCGGGCCCATACACCGGGTTTAGAATCCATTGAACGCCACCGTGTGTAAGGTATTCGTCATATATGATGCCCTAGTACTTTCTGACGGGATCGCGGGCCCATAAACCGGGTTTAGAATCCATTGAACACCAAAGTATTCGACATATATGATGCTTGACCCGGTGAACTTCATATCACCAAAGTTAATTGTCTTTTTTTAAGCTGTTCCTTTACATTTTCCCGATTTTTTTTCTTTCTAAGCCTTCTCTGAATCACGGGGAATAAAACAAAAAAGAATCAACCAAATCGGTCCAGCGGTTCTCGAGCCTTTGCCAGACTAACACACGGCAATTCATTTTTACATATAAGAAATAAAAATTGAACTTTTAAACTTCCACAGGGTGTCGTTCAAATACTAGAGTATTCTCTTGCCGTAGCATGGTTAACAATGTTCAGGGAAACCAGAAATCAATCCGTTATTCGGAACAAAGGAGCATTTCTAAAAGGGTTCTAGTTGTAATTTTTGTACCGAGTGAACCACACTGCTCTTCGATTTTTCAAGGATATGTAAAAACGTGCATATGGAAGTGTAACTATTATTCATAAGCTACAAGAAAGTTATTTATTTAAACGAGTGAAGATTCACTTAGTTTTTTTTTTTTATTATTGGTGGAGTGGCAAAATAAACAAAGAAAAACATGTATAAAGTATGTAGTACCGACATCCGGTCCACGGATGGATAAGTGAATTAGGTCAAATAACATGAAAAAAAGTCCTGCTTTTTCACAAAGGATACAAGGCTATAGCGAATAAAAGTATTTGTATATAAATAAATTATGAAATTCTAAGACGGCGTCGTGTGACGTTTTTTACTATAGTATTCGTTTTGAACAAAAGTTCACTTGAGAAGGTAAAATATCAAAATGATAGAGATAAAGAAATAGGTGCCCATACGTGATCGTTGTAAGGTGGATCTGATGTAATAAGGAAATCGTCTCAGTTCAAAGTCAATCTTGTAAATTGTATTTACAACCTAAAAGTGAAAAGGTTCAGTCGTCAAATTTTCTATTCATTTTTTGGCACTTTTGGAACAGATCAATGAACATAAATTTCTTCGTAGTGGTTTTGTAAGTGTAATAAAGAATGTAAAACTTTTATAAGAAGCAATGTAAATTTCGTAAATGTGTTCCAAAAGAAAAGAACATCGCCCTACCTTTTAACCTAAGGTGACATTGGAGGTAGGAAAATGAATTATAATTTATAAATGCGTTAATAAAATCCAAAATTAAACAACTACTATCTAATATTAACTTAAAATTGGGATACTTAACTAACTCTTCTTTTAAGTTTCTTCAATCTGTATATATTTTTGTCCTCATGGTTCTCTTTAATTTGCTTTTTTTAAATCTCTTCTTCAAATTTATACGACTTAAATTAATCAGAATCTAGACTGAACGCTAAGAACACCATATACAAACTTCCAAGAAAGCATCTCCTGGACAATGTTGAAATTTCAGGGTAAAACAGTTTAATTCGTGGCACTTCAGTTATTGTATGTAGCATAAGGGTTTACAGTGACAGTTAGAAAAATGTAAGGATTCAAAACATGTTTTTTTGCCTTATCTATGGCAAGAGAAGAAACCGCCTCACAGTCTGTGTACGGTTCGGCGTCACTCGAAAATCTCTGAGCCCTTGGTACTCTGTAATTTCATGACTACGAAACACGGGCACATGGATTATTTGTCAACAGATATAAATAAATAAATATAGGCCTTTACGGATAAAATAAGTTATTTGCGCGTTTTATTTACCACCCGACGTCCCACACTTTGACGGAGTTTGTGAATGGCAGGTCAAAGTGTTAATACTACCTGATTATGTCCTATTCTCTTGGCAATAGTGGAAAACATATTCAGCCATTTCAAAAAATATCGTTTTGTTACACAACAAAATTTAAAAAACTGTTTCAATTTTATATGAACGAAGAAACCTTGGAAGAAACCAAATTTTCGCATTTAAAATTTTAGTCTGTCAAAACACTATTAAGAACAGAAAAGAAAGGAAAAAATAAATAAGCAGAGAATAATACGATATCAAAAACAAAATGAAATTTTGCTTTTATATCGGTATAATAGTGTACCCAGTCCCATCATCTCTTCTAAACAGTCTTCTTGGAGACAGGCTGCCTTTTTTTGCCTGCGTTAGCCTACAAGAGTTCCTTGTCACACAGCTAGATGTCGCTCAGGATCAAAGAGTAAAGTACTATGTAGGTATGCTCAACGAGGCTATAATAAATTAATGTTAATTTACAAAATTAGAAAACTAGATATATATATATAAAAAAATGTTTTGACCCCTTTTAAAGAGTATAACTTAATTTTAATTAATTTGGGAGTTGCATCCAGTTGGGTCTCAGACTACAGTCACAGTCAGTTACTACTACAGTTGGGTGTAAACTGAACGCAGCTAAATATTTGACACATTGGCCACACGTCATCGGTGATGTTTAAGTATTCGTTCTGAATATAATATTTGTACAATTTATGATTGTATTATTTTAATCAAAATAAATTTATAATGAAAACAAAATTAATTCTGATTGAATTATATGCATTTATGTATTGTAATTGGTTCATTGTATTATTTATATTTTAATTTTCAAGAAAACTATTTAATAAATCATAAAAGTAACGACAGCGGTCAACTTTCTCTTATTGAGCATACCTTCTGAACGGCACGATACGTGGACGAGACTACGATCAACGAAGTTCGATAACCAGCGACAGTCTCCTATTAGATTTATTTAGTTTTAGACTGAAAAGTCATACAAAAAACGGCAAAATGGTCACAAAATACATTATTGCCCTTTTCGCCCTGTGCTCTGTCAGCGGAGCCTTCGCACAAAACTGCCAAAACCCTCAAGTTGAAGCGGCATCGTTCACAAGCTTAGATGCAACCGTGGTCACTCAAATTGCTTATATTACCGAGTTTACACTGAAGTGTGACAATCCACTGCCTGAAAACTACGCGCTGTATGCTGAAGTCGACGGGAAACCGCTGACTGCGGCGCGTATCGGAGAGAACAAATACCAGGTCTGTATAACCTCTCATAGTGTATTCATCAAATCATGCTTTAAAATGAAGAGCAGCACTTAGGCATGTTATTTTGGTCTTAGAAGAACTAGTGTTGCGTTTAGTATGATAGAAAAAGAAATCTAGCAACTCCTTAATTCACAAAATTAGAGTAACTATATCAACTCTGTTAAGTAGAAGCAAGTCAAGTGTTCTCGTGCAAAATGTATAGGCTAAATTGCTAGAAAATTAGCCCTGATATCCTCAAAAACTCTCTAACTTTTGTTGTTATATATAAGTAAGATGGGTGAAGTGTTTTCACAGTTTTTAATACAGTATGTACAGAGATGCCCGGCGTGCACTGTGCACCCACTGTTTAGGCCCTGTACCTACATGCCCTTAGTAATACGGTAATACCCATGGAGGTAATAAGTACATCTGAAGCGAGTAGCATCAATTTCGAAACAATAAAAACGAGGCTAAATATCTGACCCCAAGGTAGTTTTCATTCACAATCAAAAAATCTGCCCGAAGTTTCACCTAAACATTTTTGTCTTATCACTCGTTATTAGGTTAGATAAAGAGAGATCTAAGCTTTTTTCACGCCCTCAGTCCCCACACAGTACAAAATTTGGTCACGGAGGTAGTTTCAGTGATTAGTTGCTACTTCCGTGGTAATAACCATTCATGAAAGTTTTTTTTACCATAGTACCATAAATCAATTGTGTTTTGCAAAGCACCTTGGCTTTATCTATGTAGAGTAATCTATGTTTACATAATTTACAGGTGTCCTGGACCGAGGAGCTGAGCGCAGCCCGCTCCGGCACTCACGAGGTGCGGGTGCTGGACGAGGAGGGCTGGGCCTCGCTGCGCCGCGCGCGCCGCGCCGACCCCGCCGCCACCGTCGCTCCGCTGTTGGCTGTACAGCTCACACACCCTGGCAGTAAGTAGATGTATTTATTTAGAATAACTGTTAACAACATACAAGACATGTACATGAGGGCACACTGATTACAAGGGCCATTACAAGATCCAACACCAACATAGCTAAGAGCTTTATCTCAAACCGGACTGTTAACACATGGAACAAACTACCCGCCGACACAGTGAACTCTACAAGTGTTAATCAGTTCGAAAACAGACTAGATAAAGACTAAACTCTCTAACTAACATGAACTCTAACAGTGAAAATATGATTTAGCAAATTGCTGCCTGTCTAAAATTAAATTAATAAATGAACATGTACTTCTAAGATGCTTTGGAGATGCCCTGTAAGGGAAATGGTTGAAAATTGCAAAGAAACTTTTATTCAATTGTAAAACCTTGAGGCATGGGATTGCTATCAAGCTTCCCTGACCAAAAAGGCATGCTTCCGAGGCAAATGTCGTGAGCATGCGCTCGAGCATGTGCCTGCGCGTGTGCTCGCTCGATCAGGATTCGGCTATTGAAAATTCCTATATGTAGGTGCACCTAGTCGCAAGTGGCCATCTCTCACAATGTCTAATCTTATCTTTTATTGTCTCCACCTTCCCAGGTTACTCCGGCCCGTGGGTGAACTCTGAGGTGCTCGCCACCGCCCTGTCCATCCTGGTGGCCTACACCGCTCTCCGCAACAAGAGCAAGATCCTAGCGTAAACTTGTTTATAAAATTATTTTATTTAATTGAATAAAAACGTTTTTTAAACTTGTTTTGTTATTTTCCAAGATGACGTTTTTTTATCTAATTGGAGGGGAAACGAGCACACAGGCCTCCTGATGGTAAGCGGTCACTGCGGCCCGTGGAAACCGAAATCTAATGATACGCTGCGTGTATTGGAACGGAAAAATATACTACCATTAATAGTTGGTCTTCAACTCTTGCTTACTTGTATAGCTTCAAGTGTCAATTTAATTTGATACTTGAATCAGCTGTGATAGAAGTGACATTGACATATGTTACTGTCAAGTCCGTGCAATTCGTACTTGCTTTTCGTAGCTCGTTTCCTTGTTTCTCATAAAAATTACAGTTTCTTTGTTAAATTAATGTAAGAAGATTTCGAAATGACAGTGAAACCCCGAGAAATCCCAAGCGGTGACGACGATCCTGTAGAAACGATGCTAAAGAAAACCGGGTGCCTAGAGTTGCATTACAAAGTTCAGGTAAATAATTACTTCTTGCACTTTTCATGTTTATTTTCTTAATGGTAAAAAAATTAGTCGCGTAGGTGATACTGCCTTTATAACTGTTATGGAATGATAATTATTATAAGTATAATTTGCTGGAAATGTCTTGTAAAAAAGATGTGCCGGTAGAAAGAAGCCCAGAGCCCAAACCTATCCTGAATCTGAATCCTGATGACAAACATCAAAATCAGTACTGAACTGATTAACACCAACTAGATTAAGATCAGACCAATGTGTCTTACCATTAATAATAATAATAAAACGAAGATCGAGCACATTTGTGCTAGAGATAGGTAACTTTTTTTTTCACTGTAGAAATAGAGATACCTTCTTTTTTCAGGTGCCTTATTAATGTTTTAATTTGATTTTTTTTTAATGAAAATTTTAGATTTACAGATGAGAATTATGTTCGCCTATTTGTAATGTCAAATATTTGCATACTTATAGTTAAATCATAGAAAAAAAATGAACTTTACTCATTAGTTTATTTTCTTCTATGGTTAAATATATTTTCTAATTTATCAGGAGTGCATCGCAACAACAAAGGACTGGAGAAAGTGTCAAACAGAAGTAGAAGAGTTCCGGACTTGTATAGGCAAACACAAGCAAGAAGAAATGGCTAAAGCTAGGAACTAATCTTTTTGTTTAATTTTTGTGTGTTTATTTGTTGTAAATTTTAATTCTTAGTAAAGAGATGTTATACTGTTACAAATGAATTTTAATGTTTAATAAGTATTTCATGTCAACTCTGGCCCTGAATTTTGTAGAAAGAAAGCATGTTTTTGTATTGATTTTTGTACTTATAAAATGAAAACGTTAATTACCATAGAATATCTTATAAAAAATGAGAAAACGAAATGGTTTCAGCAAAATTATAAATTATTTTGGATAAAAGTTTAAGATTAGTCTTCAATTGATTTTTTTAGAATAAAAATAAAATTAAGAACTACTGCATGCTTTTGGCATACGTATTTTTTTTACAATGATTGATCATTCTAGCATTCTTTAAAAACGCACATCGTAATGTCAAAAATGGTATTGCCATATTAGGAAAAAACCTAGAATTGTTTTTTTTTCGTTTATAAAGTGAATGTTATTAATAATATTATGTGAAAGTATTAATTTGGATTGAGCTTCGAGAGTTTTTAAGTTTATAAACGTGTACTGTAGTTTAGCTTGTGTTTTGGAACTAAAATAAAAATAGAAAAGTAGATTTGTATTTTTGAGTCCTAATTGCAGCCAGATGGCTAAGAAAGTAAGTTCAGTAATATTTCTGTGCCAAGGACAAATAGTTTTAAATTTTATTTTTAATTCAATTATTTTATTTTTAAGTCGCCGAATTTGTATGTGAATCAGTTTTAATAAACATCAGGACAAAGGTACTAAAAATGTAATAACAAAATTTTGTGATTTTGTGGGAAAATTTGAATCCAAGCATAATAACCCTCACTGCTAATGTCTTCGTGACAGTTCAAAACAATAACACTTGAAAGTTAGGTTATAAGAACAACAAAAATGTTTAGAAAATTAAGATTAATTCGTTTCTCCTCTTTATACTCTAACTATTCTGTTAAAGTAGAAATAGACGCGAGTTTGAGAGATAAATTTGCAAGCAATGAGTACAAACCGCGCAAACACCCGGGGACGGCACGTGTAAAGGTCGCTGCGTTACCATCGCAAATTGTATCAGCAATTAAGATCGTTTTAGAGGATTCTGGGGCCAGAGCTTTGCACCAGGAGAGTGTAAAACTGAATAATTATCTTCGCTCGCGGTTGCTACCTCCAGAGCAAGGCGATATAGATGAAAAAGCGGCTAAAATTCACGACAAAATAGCCAAGAAAGCGTACTCGAAAGTTGACAATTTGAATGTGGATGACCGGTTGCAGTTGGAAAAGCAAGTACAATCGAAGGTGTTTAACGTTTTAAAGGCTAATGTGTACAGGTGGGGCAGTATTTCATACGATAATGCGACATGTTTGCAATATTTGATGGCGCGAGCCGCACCAGAGTACGCCGTTTTAGTACGCGTTCTAGACGAGATCAGAAACAAATATCCGGACTTTAAACCTAGAAGTTTCTTTGACTTCGGCTCCGGAGTAGGAACCGGTACATGGGCAGTGAATAATTACTGGAATGGAGATATTTTCGAGTATTTCTGCGTAGATACTTCAACGAATATGCATGATTTGGCGAGGCTTATTCTATGCCAAGGCAAAGACAATGTTGCAATGCCTTTGAAAGGATATTTCCAACGAGAATTCTTACCGGCATCAACGGATCTTAGATACAACATAGTTTTGTCGGCATTCTCATTATTCGAACTACCAAGTATGCAGTCAAGATTGGAGACTATACAAAAGCTATGGAAGAAAACGGAAGATTTTCTCATAATAATCGAACAAGGCTCCAACGCCGGCTTCCAAATTGTGAATGAAGCCAGAGAATTTGTTCTAAACCTATCGAAAGGCAAAGACAACGGTTTCGCATTCTCACCGTGTCCAAATGACAATGTGTGCCCGAGGTATTTAGAACAGAAGACACCATGCAACTTTCTAATGAAGTACGAGTCATTAGCGTTCCCATCAAAGTCTGAGGTAACTGCAGAATTGTTCTCATATGTAATATTAAAGAAGGGAGTCCGTCCGTCGGATGATCCACAGTGGCCGCGGATAGTGCGGGCTCCTATCGTCCGCTCCGGACACACAATATGCCGTCTATGTACGAAAGAAGGCGAGCTGAAAGAAGTGATATTTTCAAAGGCCAAATTCGACCAAACTACTTACAGATGTGCGAGGTCGAGCAACTGGGGAGACTTGTTGCCTGTAAAATAAATTATTTTAAAAATCTGACTTTTATGTTCTTTATTGATCTAAGCGTGTATCGACTATGCGCGGCCGCCGCGCGAGCATTGTTCGTCCGCGGCAAACCTGGGTTTTGGCTCGCGATCTATTTCGTTTTCCATGTTTATGCCGCGCGCATCAACTAAAATATGTGAATATCCGTCCCAATTGCGCGCAAAGATAGCACTGACGCTCCTGTGCCGCGCTGTCAAAAATCCACATGAGGTTCGTCGCGCGGCGCGTTCGAGCGCGCCAATGTTCGAGTTGCCTCGCGCGGCGGCACAGTACCCATTGCGCGCCGCTGCCGCGCGAGCCAATGTTCGATGGTTTGCCGCGCATAGTCGATACCCACCTTAAGTTTTTCAAAATTAAACAACCATTTCACTCATAAGTCGGTCACATCAGACAAAGCAGCTTCAGCCTATTTGCGCCCCACTGCTGGGCACAGGCCGCCTCCTCTCATCACGAGAGGGTTTGGGCTATAGGCCCCACGCGGGCCCAGTGTGGATTGGCGACTTCACACACATCTTTGACTTACTTCGCAGATGCGTGCGGGTTTCCTCACGATGTTTTCCTTCACCGAAAAGCTCAGTGGTAAATTAAAATTGAATTTCGCACATAAGTAAACTTAAGAGGTGCGAGCCGGAATTGAACCCCCATCCCTCTGCATGTCTGCATGAGAGGCGGTAGGTCGAACCACTAGGCCACCGGCAAGGCCACACTTAAGGCCGTTCCTATACCCAGCTCAGCCGTCACTGTCACTCGTGCAACGCACAGAACGCCAGATTTAGTTAGAATTTAACACGTTTTAATTTCTATAAAAATACCGTCTAAAAACATGGCAATTATAAAGCTCTGAATTTATGCATTTGATATGGATCATTTTTCTGTCATGTTTAATTTTACACAGCTTGATATAATAAACTGGAGTAAAGTTGGATTAAAGGTCCGAGTTAGAGGTTACCTTGGAATAAAATTGTATCGAGCGAAGTTTCGTGAAACGTGTAACGAAAGCTGTCGATTTAAGGATGATACAATCAAATAATAACATATGTTTTTTTTCATATTTTTAGCTTTTAGGCATTTCTTAGAAGAGTATGATCTTATATGAGCAATTTGACATGAATTTGACGATGCTGGGTCAGGGAACGGCCTTAAGGTTGTGAGCTCAAAATAGTTCAAACAAGCGCTACACTCTACACTGCAATTCTATGACGTCTAGTGTACGCTTGAATAGTCCTTCAGGGTCTCGGAAACTATATCCATGCTTCATCAAAATCTTTTCAGCAGTTTAAGCGTGAAAAGGTACCAAACTGACAGGATTTGTGCGTCATAAGGCCAATCATTAAAATTTCGTAGTTATTGCCATGCGATGACAAATTCCTTCTATTAACACAAACAACCATCGAACTGGAAACCACAGACGCGGCGGCGAATCGCTCGCGCTAATATTTTGGCAGTACAGTCCCTCGCTTTATTGATATCGGGAATCGACGACGTTAAAATAAGGTGGGTGTACCATGGAAGGCCACTCTAACAAATAAACAGTTATTATTTGTTTATTTACTGGATAAATGAAACAAACAAATATTTAAGTAATACTTTGTTTTTTTATGTAACATATAAACTACTTTTTTTATTGTAGATTTAAGCGCTATTTATTAACTCTTAGTGTTAAATTTTTGACTGATTTATTATAATGACCTTCTAAGGAGCCCTGTTTCTAGCAAGGCCATTTGGAAGAGTTCAATGAAACTGAAGTTTAATCAATATTAATTAAATCTGCAATTCAAAAAAGTGGTTTATATGTTACGTAATAAAACAAAGTATTACTTAAATATTTGTTAGTTTCATTTATCCAGGAAATAAACGAATGATAACTGTTTATTTGTTAGAGTGGCCTTCCATGGTACACCTACCTTATTTTAGCTAAAACCACAGATTAGGTCTAAAACAAATCAAACTTATCAACTTATAAGTAACGTTGTTATGAAATTACTAATTAGTTAATTGAATGAGACATTCAATAAGCAAATGGGAGCAACTATTTATAACAGTTTATGGATTCATTAGTCTAGTTCAAACACGCGTTATAAGTACGTCATGCAGTTTACGGAGTCTGCCTTTGTTTACATCGCGTGACGTAGATGTATTACCATGGGTTACGTAGAATATATTTTTGTTGAATTAATATACAACTAGCTTCTGCCCGCGACTGCATTTTTCCGGGATAAAAAGTAGCCTATATGTTGACCAGTGTTATAAACTACGCCCATACCAAATTTTGTTGCAATCCGTCCAGTAGTTTTCGAGTTAAATCCGGACATATATACATATACAGACAGAGCGTTTCTCTAAAAATCGTTATTTTGTGTTCAGTATCGTTTATATAGTCCCCTCGACTCGATAAATTCTTTTAATTTTCAAGTTTCAGACGCGACTTCTTCTACAGACTTTTTGTTAGACTAAAGATTAATTTACTAAACCCCGCTTGTACCCAGCCACTAACCTCGAGTTAGCCTCTTAACCCACGTCAAATTCATACAAATGAATCGGAGTTAAGCGGTTAATCCCAGGTTAGCAGCTTGATGCAAGTGGGGCTTAGAAAGATAATTTTTGACATAGGTATATAAGGTGCTAACAAATTAGTCACGGATATTTTTACAGCTAGTAGTATGATAGTACCTACTCGGCTCTCGAAGTACATTTAAGTATGAAACATCATTGGTTTTGTTATGTTTTTTTGGAGAAAAATAGGAAACAAATTTGCTACGTTAAAACACCCTGTTTAAGAACCTGCCGTTTTCCCGCAAAATTTAATTTTTTTTCCTTAATTATAGTTATAAGTTAATTGTTTTAATGTAATTTATTATCTCTTAAAATATCCTTGACTAATTTGTTAGCACCTTGTATGTTCATAAGGAACGTAGGAGAGCACTAAAAGAGTATTTCCCGACGTTACTACGGGAACGGGAAGTAGGACCAATCGATTTAAACCGCGGTAGAGCTATAAAGTTTAGGGTATGAAGATAGGGGCTAAGAAGCCATGATGGCTCTCGCGAATATTATTAGCTCTCGCTTCGCTCGGGGAAATTAATAGCTTATGGGCGTGGCGTTATGGATTGTTGTACAATCGTTCGTATCACCAAAGTGAACTGGCTTTTTTAAGAGTTCCGAATAAATTTTTCCGATGTTTTTTTCTTTCTAAACCTCCTCTGAATCACAGGGAACAAATAAAAAAAGAATGATCTAAATCGACCCTTAGCCAGACTAACACACGGCAATTCGTGTTTATTTATAAGAATACTAGCTGACCCCGCGGACTTCGTACCGCCTTAGTTTTTTTTTATAAACCTCACGGAGCCCGAGACCTTTCCAACGAATGCAAAACCGTGGAAATCGGTTCGTGCGTTCTGGAGTTATAGCGTCAGGGAGGAAAACCCGACTTATTTTTATATAGTAAGATATTCCATACTTATGGAAGCAAAACTTTGCGTAGAGTAGAGTGATTCATTGGCGAGAAATACCCAAGCCAGAAGTAGCGGTATCGCGTCTCGTAATTCAATTCAGTGTGGTTACGGTACTTCACCGGTGCGGTTTTTTTTCTCTACTGTGATGCAGTAAAATGCAAGCAAGGGTTACAGTACAATGAAGCCGATAGGCAGTTTGTTTGTTTTAATGGTCATTTTGAAAGTGGCCGATGAGATTAATTGTGGTGAGTTGATTTGGAAATTTATTATCCTTTTTCACATACATAGAAAAATCATACACTTTTTTACCTCTTCCGCCTATTCACAATGTAATTTTAAATAAAAACATTCAATCTTATTTTTAGCTTCATGTGGCCTTGTTCCTTTTTAAAGATTTAAGCACGATCTACACGGGGTCAGTGTTTTCTAGTCAGTAGACGTACTCATACAGTACAAATAGTACAATGCTTGTTCACCGAGCACACTAATATAAAGAGTTCTCTCGAAACCAGCAATGTACTTTGTCTGTTGACTTGAAAACTATTAACTAGTGGTGGCAGGAAATAACGATATCGTTTTAATTTTCAGTGTGCCTGTTATCTCTAAAAAGAGACTTCGGCTCCCCGCCGCCCGTGTACCTCGCTGACGCGGACTTTTTGGCGCCAAACACCAAAAATGGCTCCATCTTGGTGCGTCGTTCGGAAATCGTCACCGTGTCCTGCCCCGGACGAACTGTTATGCTCGGAAACGATACTAAGTCTTCGGAAACAGTCGTAAGTTCAATATGACAGTTCCAGTGGCTCGAGCCAATGTCTAGGGCTACCTAGTATATTACTTTAATGATTAACTTATTCTTTTCTGAATAAACTGTTAGTGCAACACAACGACGTACAAAAATAAAATAAAGTACATATATATTACTTGGGGTCAATTCATTGTTCTAAATAAGGGGCGTTATTCCACGCGGATATATATGCGGTAATCTCATATCTCTATTTAAAAAATCTAAGGCACCCGGTAGGCTCTGGTACTGCTACCTATTATAAATGCGAAAGTGACTCTGTCTGTCTTGTCTTCACGCTTAAACCACTGGACCGATTTAGATAAAATTTGGTATGCAGATAGTTGGAGTCCCGGGAAAGGACTACTACTTTTTAGCCTGGAAAAACCCATAGTTACCATACGCGAATGCGATAACTGTTCCACGCGGGAGAAGACGCGCGCAAAAGTTAAATACTTCGTATACAAAAATCCGTACGTACATATTACCCTGTTATAAACAATTCTAGCTATGTCAATGCAGTCTTATTATCATTATCACTATTATCAGCGCCGTCATCGGCCTCCAATGGTTACTTATAATCACCCACACTAATCCCCCTATTCATGTACCTACTGTATCGAGGAAGTAACACATATACATATCTGTTATCTAATGGAAAAAAGCGAATTGATAAAGAAATCACTGTAAAAAAAGGTTTTTAGAAACGTTCTCTAACGATTGTAAGTACCTATACTTAGTTTATTAAGGGATATATTCGGGTAGCCAATACGGCTAAGTAAAGTAAGTAAGTAACATAACCAAAGTCAAAGCGTAAAATGTTATGACCACACAACAGCCTACCTATTTACGAGCATTGAGAGAAGTTTTCCCGAAATTCCTATGGGAACGGGAAAAATGGGACCATACGCAGCTGGTTGTGAGATAAAGTAGATACACGGTAGAAGTCTCAACCTAATGGATACCTCAATTTCTAAGTATATTTGGAGTGAGGAGAGTCAATTTCAGGTTTCCTCTCGATGTTTTCCTTCACCGAAAAGCTCAGTGGTAAATTTAAATTGAATTTCGCACATAAATAGTTTCAGGAGTTTCCGGATTTTAACCCCCGACCCTCTGCATGAGAGCCGGTTGGTCAAACCACTAATATAGGCCCAAAACGAACCACGGCTTTTTAATTAATTAGTTTCCCAGTCCAAACCAATCGCGCTTGAATCGAAGCTTCTTTTTTTTTTAACTCTCGTTATAAGGTTAGATGAAGAGACACACCAGCTTTTGCGCAACTGGCACAAAATTTGGTCACAGAGGTAGTTCCATTTATTAGTTACTACTTCCATGGTCGCAAAGGCTATTTGCACACGTGTCGCATTTTGTTTCAGGACGCGAAATGCGTGTCGAACACGACTTTTACCGTCGGCAGGTGGCGAGGGCCCTTCAAGGACATCCGCTGCGACGTGCAGCCGTCCTTCACGGCCACCGAAACCCAGACGACTTGCTACCGTGGTGGGCAGAAATCTGTGAAGTACGTTAGTCATACCATACATGACACCACCTAGCTACCAGCCTATTTTACGGCCCACTGCTACGCATTATGACAACTTTCATAGAAATCAGCGCTACGCCCGATTTTTTTTTTATCCTGAAATATTTATAGAGGCTTAAGTACACTAATGCCCGTGTGGTGCCGGGTAAGAATTGTACCACCCCCTCTCTTCCCGTGGGTGTCGTAAGAGGCGACTAAGGGAAAAACCGGAGGATGGGCAGCAGCGTCCTCCGAGAACTACCTCCTTCATACTGCGGTCGCCAACCCGCCTGCCAAGCGTCGCGACTAAGGCAATCCCCCCCAAGGGATAAAACTGGAAGGATGAGGTCACAATCGAAACCCAGACCCCCCAGTCCCCGGCGGCCCCGCTATTCCTGGCTCCGGTAGCGGCCATGGTAACGGCGGGGCATTGGAGAACACAAGAAAAATAAAAACCGGCCAAGTGCGTGTCGGGCCACGCGCAAATTATAGGGTTCCGAAGTTAACGATGCCCACAGTACCTTTCTAAGACTTACTAGCATCTAGCTAGCCTGTGGTATGACGTGCCCGCCCGACGCGCCTGCCGCTCGAGAAAAATCATTGGTTTTTTAATCATTTCATAAGTTGGTCGACTATGACTCGTAAGTTTGTACAGCCTACTTAGCTGTGATAGTTTTCCTTTCAACTACGTTATATATGCCATAACCGTGATTTTTTTCAGCCATCCAAATACCACCATTTAGCTGGCAGGGGGGGGGGGGACACGTGACTCTAACAAAAAATAGCACTTTAAAGCTTAATATTTCACAAACGCATCACTTAATCAAAAAATGGTTTTAACAGACCCACAATATTTTTTTAAGACCTATTCAACGATATGCCGCACCATGGGGTACGCAAGAAAAAAAAATTACATCCCCACTTTACGAGTAGGGGAGGTACCCTATAAAAAAATATATTTCAAAATTTTATTGTACCACTTTGTCAGCGTAACTAATATGTATATTCATGCCAAATTACAGCTTTCTAGAACTAAGCATCTCCGAGCAATAGTGCGGACAGACGGACGGACGGACGGACATGGCGAAACTATAAGGGTTCCTAGTGGACTTCGGAACCCTAAAAATGGTTTATGGAGAATTCCCACTAGAGGGACATCCTCGGATAAGGAAGGCATGCTTTACAAATCTATAAATTTGCAAGGCATCATTAGACTTGGGATTTGCAAGTAAAAAATTCAAACCACCATTATGTAGGTTCAGATGACCCAGAATCTTATCCCTTATAGAGCGGTACAAGTCACATTCCACCAAAAAATGCATTAAGTCCTCAGTTTTATTGCAAGTCTCGCACAAGGGAGATGGCGATACTCTCATCATTTTAAGAAACCAATTAAGGGGGATGTGACCAGACCTGATACGAAAAGCTATTACAAGTAAAGCCCTGGGAAGACGGGCTCCATCAAACCAGGGTACCTTAAAGACCTTATTCTGAATCATCATCATCATCATCATTTCAGCCAAAAGACGTCCACTGCTGGACATAGGCCTCCCCCAAGGCTCGCCACTCAGACCTGTCCTGTGCTACTTGCTTCCACCGGTTTCCCGCACCCTCACGAGGTCTTATTCTGAATCGTATGGTACCAAATACCTTTTGATACAGATAAATTAGTGTTAAATGCGTAATAGATGTCACTGCCCGATGACAAGCCTGTATGAAAATTTGAAGCATCCATGGCAAGCTCACAGTATGAGATTTTTCTATAGGTATATCCCGCAATGTATGGAGATTGTTAGTCTATATAATTTCCTTGTTTCTATTGTCAGTTTTCAAAGCAAGTTAATACTTATTCAGTAATGGGTCGTTCACTCGTTGTTGATATCGCCGATAAAAGAATCGAGATCTAATATGGGTGCCATTGGGTACCAAGTTCTGTGAGTCGCTTGTGATGTAATTCAAGATCAAGTTTTGACTTCGCTAGTTTTCACCAACAAATCAAATTGTAGGAAACCTAGAATAAGGCGGAAGTGTTATTTTGTTTGTGTTGTTGACTTTCACATTCGAAATGAAAAGTAGAGTGTTTAACTCGGATGAAAAACGCCCGTTTCTGGCGAGATATTTTGGCACTCGAACGAAGTGAGCCGTTGATAACGATGTCTTGTCCTAAGACCTTTATTTATTTTCAAGGGTGGGTTACACAGTCCGCGGCAAGTTCCACCAGCTGTACACAGCCTGTTTCGACCGCGGTACCCTCAGCACACTCTTCGTGCAGCACGAGGTCACTCCGAACAGTAAATTCGGTCAGTCGGGGCGCCGGCCGCAGTTCACTGGTGAGATCACAGATACTGTATTCTATAGACCGAATAGTAGATTGTACACTAGGGGGTAAAATGGTATATTTTACTGTGGGTGACGGATTGAATCCAGAGCGACGTGAAAGATTCCAGAATTTATCGAAAGAGAAAGAAATTCTCGAGTGTATAGCGAGGGATTCTAAATTGGAATCTTGAGCTATCGAGAGATTCAAGCTATGTCACCCAAGGTGTAAATAATTTTGCCACCGTGTTGTACATTCTTACGTATACACCTCCCTAGGGAGCAAAATCTTACTTTGCTTCTTTTTAGCGGGGCAGAAATGAAGAGGGAGCATAATCTCATTTTGCTCCCTCTAAACGGCTAACAAAGTACTTCTTTTCGAATAGGAGGGCTGAAAAGTGTTTTTCCAAACCATGTGATGTAAACTAGCTCTTAACATTTAATTTCTTCCAGGCGGTACTTTATTCGGAAAATTCAATATCGCCCACGTGTACAAGCAGAAGTATCAGAAAGATCGCATCAACGCCGTCCTGGGCGCAGGCATGGACCAAACCTACCTCACTAAGAATCAGGTAAGAATTTGCGAAGCATGAAAAAGCTATGAATAGCCGGGGCCTTATTCGAGTCCATACATAGGGATAATAGAATTTCCCATATCCCAAATAAGGATATCTCCCAATTTATGCGAGAGAGCGAATTATTCGTACAATACAATAAGCGCACTTTGCCCATCCGTGCGTCACGAACACACACGTTCACGATTGGACTGCGCGGGGTCAGCTATCTCATTATACGCGCTGAACGGCGTTTGGACTGGGATCTACTGGCTCACTTAGCAGTCACTTTTGACGTCTCGAATAACAGGTTCACCCGAGAAGCTATAGGGAGATTCCTTTTCCGTTTACTATAGAATCACTTCGTGGACTCAAGTAGTCGCCCTGGGGCTCTATCCGCTCTATCCCCCTATCACTGCGATCACGCGCCACGGCAATCTCCTTCAATTGCGGCGTACATCGGAAAAGCTCTATTACTTATGAGCAACATCTAGGGGCGGTTCAAATTTCCATACATATCCGGTAAAATGATTTGAGGCGCCATCTAGATGTTTACCTTATTTTTTCTATATACTAGTATTAAGTATTGGCAAGGAAGAAGCAAGGTAAACTTAGAATGGCAACGTTCAAACAAATCAGCGTACGTCCGAAATAAGTGTTAAATGCGATAATAGATGTCGCTGTCTAGGTAGCCTGCATACAATTTGAACTCCATGAGCTACATCTAGATGGCGCTGTGCAGGCGAAGTGTGAAAATTTTAAGCTCCCTGGCTATTTCCGATGTACGCCGTAATGAAGGAGTTTGACTTTGACAGTCTTATATAATTACATTGTCTCTGGTATTGGTGACCATTATCATCATCATCAGCCGAAAGACGTCCACTGCTGGACATAGGCCTCCCCCAAGGCTCGCTACTCAGATCGGTCCTGTGCTACTTGCTTCCACCGGTTTCCCGCGACCTTCACGAGGCCGTCGCTCTATCTTGTTGGAGGCCTACCGACAGTTCGTCTCCCGGTTCGCGGACGCCACGTATTGGTGACCACTTGGTGACTATATCTCTGTTCCTTCAGTTCCTGACGCGAGGCCACCTAGCCGCCAACGCGGACTTCTCCCTGCGCGCTCTCCAGCGGGCTTCGTTCCACTTCGTCAACGTGGCGCCTCAGTGGCTGAGGGGGAACGCCGGCGACTGGGCCGCTTTGGAGGACGTATGTACAGCGGTTGCTTTCAGCATAAATAAATAAATATCTTGAGACATTTCACAGATATTGACCTAGCCCCAAACTAAGCAAAGCTTGTACTATGGGTGCTAGGCAACGATATAAATACTTATATAGAGAAATACATATATATATAAATACTAAGCCTCCATGACTCGAGTACAAACATTCGTGTTCATCACACAAAGTTTGCCCCGAGCGGGACTCGAACCCGCGATCGTCGGAACAGAAGGCAGGGTCACTACCAACTGGACCAATCCGGACGTCAAAAGCACCATTATAAGTATTTCCTAAAAATGGAGTTCTGTTATCGCGTTCCCGTCCACTATGCGTTTTTCCAGAATTAAAAGTAGCCTATGTCCTTTCCCGGGACCCCAACTATCTCCATGCCAAATTTCATCTCAATCGGTCCAGCGGTTGAAGCGTGAAGAAGTAACAGACAGACAGAGTTACTTTCGCTTTTATAATATTATTAATAAATATGGATTAGCCCCACTTGCACCAAGCCGCTAACCTCGAGTTAGCCTCTTAACCCGCGTCAAACTCATACAAATGAATCTGAGTTAAGACGGTTTACTCCCAAAGCTGGCAACGCCGCAAATAGCTGTCAAGTATTTCGTTGTTTTCATTAATTTATGAATATTACTGAATGAAAATATGAATTGTCGCTCTATGGTTGAATACAACATTAAGTATGGATCGCAACAATTATCCTAGGAACATGAAATTTTTAGGATTATGGAAGTACCTACATACTATCTTAAAACTTTCCATCGCATTTTCCATGTATTTTAATGTAATCTTATCATTTGAATGCCTAACCAACAAATATAAAACGAGACGCGTCATTCAACCATAGAATGATAACTTCTTTTTTAATTCAGTAATATTGAGAAATTAATAAAAACAGCGAAACATTTGACAGCTATATGCGACGTTGCTAACTTTCGGGATAAACCTTAAGCGGTTAACCCGAGGTTACCGGCGCGGTGCAATAGTGGGGCTTATAGTAAGTTACTATGGATTATTTAAGGGAATTCGGCGCCATGTACACAAAACGAACGCCTCTGTGACCGTGTATACGGGCACGCACGGCGTGTTGTCGTTATTAGGAGCGCACGGAGAGGAGCAGCTGTATCTCCACACAGATGAGAACAACAACCACGCTGTGCCGGTCCCGCTGTATTTCTATAAGGTATTCATCTACATCTACTTCAGCCTATTTGCGTCCCACTGCTGGGCACAGGCCTCCTCTAATCACGAGAGGGTTGGGCTATAGTCCCCACGCTGGCCCGGTGCGGATAAGCTATAAGGTATTGGCCACAGAATATTTAATAGTATACCTACTACATATCTACATACAGAATGGCCACGGAATCACCCGCCTGAATCTAGCCGGCGCGCAACTCGCGCCCAACTCGCCCTTACCGTCATTTCTTTCATCCGGAGATGGCGAGTGAATCACTGGCCCGCGTACTAGTAACTGGTACACACACACACCTGTACACTTGTAAATACAAGTGTACCTACAGAGGTCCTCGCACGCAAGAATTGACACTTAATTCGAATTGTGTTCGAAATCGTGCTTTTATAGGCCGTGCCCGCCGTGCCGTGGACTTTGATTGGATATACCTAGTGTCAGTATTATTTTATTATTTAACGATCAGACTTGGATTTGGATTGTCGTTGTAAAGGTCGCGGGAACGCGGTGGATGCGAGAGGCACAGGACCGGTCTGAGCGGCGCGCCTTGGGGGAGGCCTATGTCCAGCAGTGGACGTCTTTCGGCTGAAATGATGATGATGATGATGATGATGATCAGACTTTTTGACTACTATCCACCACCACAACGGCCTATTTACGTCCCACTGCTGGGCACACGCCTCCTCTCATCACGAGAGGGTTTGGGCTATACCTAGTCCCCACGCGGGCCCAGTGCGGATTGCGGACTTTCACACACACATCTTTGAATTACTCCGCAGATGCGTTCAGGTTTCCTCACGATGTTTTCCTTTACGAAAATCTCAGTGGTAAATTCAAATTGAATTTCCCACATGAATATTAAAGAGGTGCGAGCCGGAATCGAACCCTCGACCCTGCGGCCATGAGAGGCGGTAGGTCGAACCATGTCGAACCACTATGCTACTACGGCGGTCTCGCTAAATAAGCTTGAAGTATCGTTTCGATTATATCAAGATCAGATCCCACAACTATTTTAGCATTTTTATTCAGAAAATAATAAGTTAAAAAATTAAAAATGAACTACAAATAGCATTTAAATTTACAGTTTTTTTTAAAGCTAAACAATAACCTAAAAACCTAAATTAGGGCCTTTCGGAAGGGTTCCCATCACGCAGGCAGCATTCCCTCGCTGTATGGCAATAGCCAGTCTTTGCGCGAGGATCTCCCGTTGCCTCCACCGCTTCCCTAGCTCCCTGTGGAGCCCCAGCGCTCCTTTGCCCCATGACCCCATATTCCCACCCCGAAGGCCACAAACTCTTAGCTCGAGCCTATTGTTTTTTTTTCTACGGATCTTTTTTCTTTTCTCCGCAGCTAGTCCACGATCACCGCAAGCGAACAGCCACCGCGTTCGTTCTCATCAACTCGTCGTTCTTCAACAAGACGACCACAGATAAGCTAACGTTCTGCGACGACGTCTGCGAGCAAATACCTTGGATCGAGTGGCGGAACGACGCGACCCACAGCTTCTGTTGCAGTTATGACGATTTTTTTGATACCATTGACCATGTGAGTTTGGATGTTGATGGATTATATGCGTAGAATTTGTCAAACCCGCCGCCTAATAGCAGCGCTCGGTTGTTGTGTACCGACAAGAGATCCGGTGAAATCTATATAATAATATTTATATATCTAATATATAAAATTCTCGTGTCACAGTGTTTGTAACCAAACTCCTCCGAAACGGCTCGACCGATTCTTATGAAATTTGGTGTGTATGTTCAGTAGGTCTGAGAAAGGACGTAAGCTATTTTTCATACCCAAAAAAATAATTTCTAAGGCGGTACGAAGTCCGCGGGGTCAGCTAGTATATGTATAATAAATAAAACGATCATGTGTGACAACATAAATATTGATTTATTTTTAATGTTTTTATTTTACAAAACATCGGTGAGTACAAATAAAAATAGATTACGAACTAATGTCTTTTGATTTTTGAGATTACATGATTACAATGTCTCTTGTATGACCATTTTGACTAAATAACTTAAATTATTAAATTATTATACATTTGTGAGCGATATGTTCATAAATATATATTTTCTGAAACATGCAATGAAATATTGATATTATGTTCTTCTTATTACCCTGGGAAGTATCACGTTTCAGGCGCGGCTAGACAATTGGTCTATAATGAAATTTCATACAAACGTTGCAGGCCTAGGCCGGCAATTCACTTTTTTTAAATTTCCATTTGATAAATTTGTAACACAGCATCTTGGCATTCTGCCATTTAAAAAAAGCTACAAGCATTATTTACTCTATGGTTCGCTATGATATTCTGCCAATACAGCTATTAAAAAAACATGAACCATATTTGCCACATAGGTATCGCAGTTTTATTTATGTAAAAAAGACAAAATATATTATATATAAAATGTTATTTTATTTATTAATTTCATTGCATGTTTGAGAAAAGCACTATACATACATCGGCAGGGAACGGAAGTTGTCGGCCTCGTAACTATCCAGCCTCACTTCGTTCGGCCGTATATAATACTCGGCCTGCAACATCCTCCTTCCCGGCCTCCGTAGTAATGTACTATTAAGATCATAAAATTTTATCAGCGATGGCGTAACTTTGCTTTGCACTATCTATAATAACAATATATTTAGAACCTCTTTTCACAACCATTAAGAGACCCCAGTACACTCCTTTCTCCATACAAACGTAGTTACCTTTTAGGCTTTTAATTCGCAAACTACTTATCAGATTGGCACCAAATTTTACAAGTAATAGTGGGGCAGAGATATTAGTGTCCAAAATACACTTTGATTGTAATAAATTGAATAACAGAGAAACTAAGACCATTTTAGTTTCCTCCATACAAACTTCAAAATTCAGTTTTTTGGCTGAAATTTAATTGTGTTTTATTTTAACACGACTTTTACTAATTTCAGACACTTACAATGATTTTATTACGTGTACCAAGTTTCGAGTCAATCAGTTTAGTAATTTGGTAATAAAAGGGAAAATACGTTTGTATCAAAAGTTGAGAAACGCCGTGCGTACTGGGGACTCTTAAAACGTATATAGCACGACACAGCCTAGAAGGCGCGCGGCGAAGCACTTAAGCTGTTGACACAGAGTCTATTATTGCTTAATCCACGCGCCTTCCAAGTTGATTAAACCTGTACATATTTGAATTCCACTGTCTTTTTAAGTAACACTGCCTCTAGCTTAAAATATATTAGAATGTATATATACTACTGCATTTTCAGAGAATGTGAAACCAAATTCATATGCCAAAAACCTTCTTATACACGGTGGGTCAAAAAATATCGCAAATAATTAACCCACAGTATCGGCTATCGATTCTAAGTATATTGTATAGGTCTTTAATTTTTTGTGAGTTGCTAAAAAAAAAAAATGTATATGGGATTGGTTGTGTGAACGACGCCTGAATCCTATACAAAATTATTTTTTTTACCAACTCAAAGAAAAAAAAAACCTATACAATATACTTAGAATCGATAGCCGATACTGTGGGTTAATTATTTGCCATATTTTCTGACCCACCATGTATAGGAGCGAATAAGGTGATCAAAAATATCTGCTCACGATCCTATTGTCAAGCTCAAGACGTTAGAGTGCATGTTCAGATATTTACAATCACCTTGCCCGCTAGGATAAGCTAATGGCGACTATAGATAATTTACTATAGTTAGTCCCGCGCCTCCACATTTCAAAACGCTTCAATGTATTTATAATTATTTAAAAAGCACCACCAACACTCTCAACGCATAGTTGACGGCTGTCTCAGCATGCGTTGAGTGTTTGTGGTGCTTTTTAAATACTTTGAAGCGTTTTGAATTGTGGAGGTGTGGGACTTCCTACAATAGATTATCTCTATATACAAAAGCCAAAGAAATAGTTTTTAGCATTGTATGTGCCATTTTTTTCTAATGTCCTATGGATCTCGTCCTTCTATCACAGCGGTCAGCTCTTGCCTATCTCTCTTATTTTCACACGCACAACAAACTAAAGCGAGCAAATGCTTATTGGAATACTCTAATCTCTCCCTAACAAACTCCTCCAACTCATTCCGAGGCAAATAATAAGCTTTTACATACCTATCCACATAATCTTGATAAGGTACCGGCTTCAGCCCAGAATTCTTTTCAATCTTCACGAACAATTGTCTATAGTCGAGCTGCATCAAACCCCGACCACCGTTCGAACATTTTGTCGCATTTGAAAACCCTTCAACCAGCAAATGCACTATGAATTTGGACACCATTGACCACACAGAGTTTAACACTTCCATGTTAAGAGTTACCTTTTTGGAAATGTTCTCCAAGCGTAGAGCGAACACTTGAATTTTCCGTGTAATCATGTCTACGTAAGGACTGTTCTCCACTGCAACGTTTTTCACATCCCAACGTACTTGAGACATTGCTAGTAGCGTTAATCTAGCGTCGACAGCTTTTGAAGCGGAACACATATAAACAGGCATTCGTAAATCCACAGCACTTGCTAAAGTGTTATCTTTAAAGTGCTCTAACACTAATTTCTGATGCGAAGCCACTATAGATTCCAAATATGGGTGTAACAGCTGGAATTGCCTTGCAAGAAAAATCACACTTTCAACGGCTACAATTCTTTCGCTCAACCCATGTAAGTTTTCCTCTGATGTCAAGTCCAAATGTTCAGGTAATTCAGGACATAGGAAATTCCTTGAATCTGCTGTTAATGACGCATCTATAGCGTTAGATATCCTTTTCAAAGAAGCGTTCAACTTCGAGGTGTATAAGGTAGACGAAGAGACTTCCAAATCGGATGTAAAGAACAGATGTACCGTGTAAAAGTAGTAATCGAACAGTTGGTACATTAACATGATGACTTCTAGAGAAATTTGCGGGAGGTACCTGCATATTTGTAAATATTGTCCGCAGTTTCTTAGAACGGATAGCGTTGTGTTAGTAACTATGACAGAGTCTCTCACTTTAGAAGGGCTGTCTTTGACCTCGTTTTCTTCAACAAAATCTCTTTTTAACTCGTCTGGTTCGTCATCAGACGTGTCACTAGCATCTATTTCAGGTTCCAGCCCAAATATATCATCATTTGTGACGTTTTCACTTCTGAATAACTCAAAAGGTGTGTGGTTCGTTCTTTGGTTGAAATATTTAGCTATATACACGCTGTCGTCTTGTGAATGCACTGAGGAAGTTCCATCGGAGAGAGTTCCTTGTTTAGACACCGAAGAATCAAAGTTGGGATTTAAATATTTCTTAAATTGTTTAAATTCGTGTAAATTAAGCAAATTGAAAGAGGATTTCACCGGACATTGTTCCCAGCCCTCGTTCTCTAAAAATAGCTTCAATTCGTCCATCCTTCCTCTATGGTAGTTCTTTATATATGACATGCTGTGTGTTTTTATAAAATCGTGTAAAATATCAGATTTATCACCGCAAAAAACCTCAGCCACTTGCATCAACTTCCTTAAAATACCCAAGATCTGTATGAATTTCTCAAACGCAAAATCCTCTATGCACGAAGACTTTAAAAACGTAGACACTTTCGCTTGCACGTCATGCCAAATTCTGACTAAGCCACCTTTCAATTTCTGTCTAATATACTCTCTGCTGACATTCCGCTCAATCTCGAAAACGTTGCTAGAACTGGGCGTGTCCTCATCGTGTTTAGAATGCCATTTCACTAGTAAATAATAACTCTTCATTATAAAGAACAAATTCTCACATAAATTCAAAAAACATACCGCAGCTTTGTCCTTAGGCACCGATTGGCACATCTCTTGAAATTTCACTTCTATCGACACTTCACCGATACACTCTTTAACCGATTTAAAAGATGTTTCATTCACAGCAGAACTATAATGCATGTGTAACTGTTCCATAGCTGCTTGACTCTTCCCAAGTAACGCGTGAGCTTTCCTTAGCTTTTTAAAAGTATCATCATCGAATTTATAGCAAATGCTAGCTAGCACGGAGTCTAATTTTTCCTCCGTCATGTCCAGAGTATCTTGAAGCCTGGTAGCTAAGTCAGCGATGCAAGTGTACTCCTTGTGGTTAGCAGCGTCTTTCCGACTTTTCAATATGAGTTCTATAGCTTCGCTGTATTCTTTCTTGTTCAGCAACTCGGCGACATCTTTCTCGACGCTACGCAAACTCATCAACAGTTCCAGGGATTTTAGAACGGATTTTATTATCTGTCGCTTTCTATAATTGGCTAGGATCACGAATGTGGATATCGTGAGGTGGTTGGAAGCGGTTCTTAGATGCTGGCGCGCCTCTTGGCAGGTGTGCAACGTTTCCGCTAGTTGTTCGCGTATGTTCTCTATTTCGGCGAATTCTCGATCGCAGTTGTCGCGCTGCTGTGATATTAGGTGCAGCGCTTTGCCGGAAACTACCTGAAATTGAGAACAAAGTTTGAAATTTCAAGGACTTTCTTGAACGAACTTAATCTGCTATGACGATGGATGGATGACCGGTCATCATCAACATTAAGACGTCCACTGCTGGCCATAGGCCTCCCCTAAGACGCGCTACTCAGACCGGTCTTGTGCCATTCGCATCCACCGCGTCCCCGCGACCTTTACATGGTCGTCACTCCATTCCACTTTGGCCGGTATTAAAATATTATTGCTGTCAAATCAAATATGTTTTTTTTTTCTGGGCTACTAATCAAAAAAGCCGTGGTGGCCTACTGGTTTGACCTACCGCCTCTCATGCAGAGGGTCGCGGGTTCAAATCCGGCTCGCATCTCTGAAGTTATTTTTGTGCGAAATTCAATTTGAATCTCCCACTGAGCTTTTCGGCGAAGGAAAACATCGTGAGGAAACCTACACGCATCTGCGGAGTAATTCAAGGATGTGACTGTGAAGTCCCCGATCCCGCTATAGCCCAAACCCTCTCGTAATGAGAGGAGGCCTGGCCAGTGCCCAGCAGTGAGCCGTAGGCTGTTTTGGTGGTGGAGTTACCTGCTGCTGTCTCTTCAGCTTCGTGAACATCTGCTCGATGGCGTCGCAGGTGGGCGGCGCGGGCGCATTCTCGAGCGCGTGGCGCGCCGCGTCGAACTCCGACGGCGGGGAGAAATACACGTTCTCTATCTCTCGGAGCACCTGGGCGTTGATTGTTAAATGTATGAATATGGTAATGGTACAGCTCCCGACACGGATCTTAAGCGGTGAGTGAAAGTAGAAGGGGAATTCTGATTTCTGCGCATGTTTACGACTGAAGGGCCAATGAGCGTGCGCGCACGGCACAGCACCCGCCGTGTCCCGCTCCCCTCCGCCTATGAAGCCTTATTTTCGACTTCTGCGCAAGGCCACCGCTCAACTTCCGTGCCGATGCCTGTACGACTCTTAGACATCATAAGAATAAAGGTAAGGTTTTGCCATTTTATCTCTTAGTACCTGGACAGCCGAGCTTCGCTCGGGTGAAAATAGCTAAGAGCGTTATCACACTTGTGATTTGCGAGCGAGTTGAAAGCGATTTCAATACAAAACTCGTACGCGGCGAACTCGCGGCGTGTTCGCCTCCATACAAAACTCGCTCGCGAATCGCAAGTGTGATAACGCTCTAAGAATGAATTGTCCCATATATGAGACCTAGCTGGATCAATTTGTCACCCGATTTAAATGCAGTTTTCAAAGGTAGATCGAGCATCATTCGGAGCTAATAGCTATGTTTAACTAAAATCGGATATCGGAAAGAAAAGTTATCGGCAATTTTATATTCCTATATTATTATATTAAAAGTTGCCGGGCACAACTTGTTTATTTCTTTATACTAATATATTTATTTTTATGACAGCTTACAGTAATTCGGTACAAGATTGAGTAAAAAATCCCAAATAACGCCCACTAGGATACCAATAATTCTAGTGTACGGTGGCAAGTTGCAAGACTTACCTCGAGGTCAGCGGCAGAATGCGCTGCACCGAGAGAGCGCGAGTTGACTCCGGGAGGCCCGTGCCGACCCTCCATGCTCACATCTGTGGGCCGAAGCAGACAGTATATGTAAAATACTCATTCAATATCACATTTTAACTTTGTACTTATGTTTTTGTCTTATTTATATAAAAACCCAAAAAACTTTATTCAGTGAAAAATGTGGACTAGCTGGGTGTCTATTAGAGTTCACAGTGATTCCATAGGGAACAGACTATTTCATTATCTCTTTTCAGATAAACCTGTTATTAGGTATGTCAAAGTGACAGCTAAGTGAGTGAGTAAATCCCAAAGCCCAAACGTTGTTCAGGACAAAGTGGGGTAGCTGACCCACTAGTGCTCATTCCAATAGTGAATTTGTATGAGTTAGATCAGTGGTGGGCAAAGTACGGCCCGCGAAACCATTTTATCCGGCCCGCCGCGGATACATCGAAACAGTTTGTATATGGCCCGCGATGATTATATTTTGAGGATTCACCCATTATAAAGTAAAATATTTGAATACATAGAATGACATACATAGATAGATAGATGAATAAGTAAAAGAATCAGTTTGTCTAGTTAGCAGAACAAAAACAATTTCATATGTCTCACACACCTGGGCCTTCGAATAAAAATAAATAAATTAAACCGTTTGAAATATATTTTTTTATTATGTTGTTATTTTAACCGTTAAAAAAAGGTTGAGAAATTTCAGAGGAGGGCCAGAGTTGAAGCAAAACTGCACTTTTATATAAAACCGTTAAATTTTAAAATTTTTGCAGTTTTGCTGCAATTCTGGCCCGCCTCCGAAATTTCTCAAGCTTTCTGGCCCCCCACGAAAAAAGTTTGCCCACCACTGAGTTAGATTCACAAATCAATAAAGTGCACTTTCCTGGAATTATATTAAGAGTGATATGCTCTCTGGCAAAAATTGGGAGACTGTGTGTCCCTTTTTGAGACATGGCAAATCTCATTTGCCTATTTAACTTCATTGAGGCCCCTGTTTCCTGCATATTACCCAAGAAGGTCCCAATCCTACTGGGCAATTGAAATAAAATATAGGCTATGTCACTCAAGAACAATGTAGCATTCAATTGGTGAAACAATTTTCAAAATTGGTTCAGGAATTCCAAAGGGCAAATACTTGCTACACTACATGTTCCAAAATTACTTCCATTTGGTTATAAATTATGTAGATCATATCCCAAATGGTATTTGATCTATTTATGTCGATAGTTTTCCTTAATAATAGTAATATTACTTGCAATGCTGATTAACGATTCTGCCTGTTCTTGTGTTGGTCAACACACGTGTCCGGGTTTTGTTTTCGCATTTTTAGGACTTTGTTGTAAATTTTCTCGCTGAGAATCTATTTTTTGTTGGTGGTGGTTTAACTATAACTGTTTGGTAAGTGTTGTCTGTGTTTTTACGTGATGTCTAGTATGGACGAGGATGAACCTCCAGACAGAGGACGTGATTTACATAACACCGATATGGTTGTACAAGCAGCGGATCCCGCTGGGGGTTCAAAATCGGTCAATCTCAAACGTTCTTTGGTCGAATCAAATGCGAATGACGATATTAGCGCCAAAAAGACTACTCCTCCCAATGCGTCCATTCAACATACTTTTGTTCGACCAGGCTACGAGAGTAGTTCTGATCTAAAATACTCCGAGACAGATCCGGGACCATATATGGTACACGTTACTCGCATAGAGAATGATACGAGCCGCGTTCCATCGCGTATGCGTGGGCTTAAAATGGCCCAAGTGATATATAATGGCAAAGTTGCTGGCATTAAAGAAATAAAAAGCGTTAGCAACAACAAACTTAGCGTATACTTTGCGACAGCCCGGGAAGCCAATGCTTTTATAGATAACCCTGTTTTAGCTGCAAACAGCCTCTCTGGAGCTATCCCAAGGTTCCAGGTATCACGTATGGGCATTGTTCGAGATATCCCTCTGGAATGGACATTGGAGGAACTTTTGGAGGCCATTGTGTGCCCTCCTGGAACAGGCATGGTAATAAGAGCCAGAAGATTAAATAAAAAAAAACATGTTGAAGGAAAGGCAGTTTGGGAACCAACCCCTACGGTAGTACTCACCTTCTTGGGTCAGACCCTCCCCGAGCGTGTATATGTATACAGCATGTCAGTCCCGGTAGACCTGTACAAGCTCCCTATTATACAATGTCACAAGTGCTGTAGATACGGACATATAAAAGACCAGTGTAGGTCAAATCCCAGATGCTCCCGGTGTTGTCAAAACCATCTAGCATCGGAGTGCTCGGTCCCAGATAGTGAAGTTTCCTGCATTTTCTGTTCAGGCCCACATGAAGCTACAGATTCGAAATGCCCCGAACTATCTCGTCAGAGATCAATTAAAATAGTTATGTCAGAGGAAAATATTGGCTATATTGAAGCCGCAAGAAGATTCCGTCCAGTCCGCACCTCTTATGCAGATGCGGCCAGATCTCCCCACACATCTTCTCAATCATCCCCCCTCCCAGTGAGACCCCAACAGAGCCCCAGATCTCAGCCACCCTCTTCACCATGTGTGAATCCTTCTCCTCAGACAGTGTCATACAGAAAAACCGTGCAATTGCAGCGGCGTCCCAGGCCCGAGCCAGGGAGAACATATGACATTCAGGCTCACAGAGACATTGTATCAACTCCCCCTTCAGTCTTACCTAATGGCTGTGCTTTTGGTCATTCTTCTGGACCCACAGAGAATGACAATTTGGCAGAGCTAATATCCAAAATGCTTATAAACCTATTATCAAAGTTCTCTGATATTATACCGCACACTGTTCTAGAAGCCCTTCAGGGTCATATTTGCTCCGCCATTAACAAGATTATTCAAAATGGCCAATCATCAACTGATTCAGTGGAACAGTCGGAATATTAAAAGCAAAAAGCCAGAATTAATCCGTCTTATTAATTTATTTGACCCGGCCATTCTTGCCATCTCGGAGACCTGGCTGAGGCCAGGAACCCTATTTAGGGTGACGGGTTACTCCTGTCTCCGGGATGACAGGGATGATGGCTGGGCGGGTTGCGCACTCTTCGTAAAAAGGAATTTAACTTTTTCCCAAATTCCCATTCCTCTTCATTCCTCCGGTCTTAATGTTGTAGCAGTCCGCGCTCTCAATATTTCATTTGTTTCCGTATATATTCCACATCCCGATCCCTCCCTTATCCAAGAACTTCAAACCATTCTTTCCTCCCTTCCCTCTCCTCTTATTATTCAAGGGGATTTCAACTGTCGGCACACCCTATGGGGCTCTCACTGTTGTGATTCTGTGTCGTATTTTATTCTAGACCTTATGGACAGTATTAATCTATGTATTTTAAATGACGGGTCTCCCACGCGCAGAACATCTCCCACTCAAAATATTAGCGTTCCTGATCTGACTATGGTATCCCCAAATTTAGTGCGAAACACATCTTGGTCTGTATTCCCTCATGCTCTGGGTAGTGACCATCTCCCAATCATCACCACTTTGGAAAATTCTCCTATCCCCCCTCGCACTCCGCCAGCCCCCCTTTTAAAATACAGACTTCAGCATGCTGACTGGGATAAATTTAACGACACCATGTCTCAAAAGATTTCTGAATTATCTGACGTCACTTCATCAAACTTTTTAAACTTGTATTCTCTATTTACAGTGGCCCTCCTTACTTCAGCTGACAACTCCATACCCATAAAAAACTCTGCTCGAAATAAACTCCCTTCTCCGGCATGGTGGGACGCTGATTGCACCGCTATAGTGAAGGAACGCGATCGTGCTGAATCATGTTTTGAAGCGGATCTTTCTTTGGAAAACTACTTGCGGTTCCAACGTATATCAGCTCACTGTAAGCGGACCCTTGCGAAAAAGAAATTCCTTGGCTGGCGTAGCTTCTGCGAGTCGATATCTCCTAGGTCGCCTTCCGCGTTGGTATGGAGAAAGATAAAAGCTTTTCGCTACTCTCAAGCCGATACAAACGTCATCAGTAATGAAACCCTCTGGCTTGAGGAATTTACTTCAAAGTTGGCCCCCCCTTTCGTTCCTACTAAGGAGGGTGTTGGTGGATACACTTCTCGGTCATCTGATTCAGATAGCATGAATGATATTTTTAGCTATGAAGAGCTGTGTTGTGGTCTTGACCACCTGCGAGATTCCACTCCTGGCGAAGATGGTATCCCGTACTCTTTCATCACTCATTCCTCGAAACCCACTAAACTCTTCTTTTTGAACATACTCAATCAAATTTTTTTGTCTGGCAATATTCCTGAAAGCTGGAAGTCTCAAATAATAATCCCTATCCTGAAACCCGGTAAAGACCCAGCTGATGCTAAGTCTTACAGACCCATTGCTCTGTCATCAGTTCTGGCCAAAATCATGGAACATTTACTCAAACTTAGATTGGAATGGATTCTCGAAAATAAGAACGTTCTGGCTAAATCCCAATTCGGATTTAGGAAGGGCATGGGCACTTCGGATAGTATTGGTATCCTTACCTCTGACATACGAGTGGCACTGTCTCGTGGGGACCATGTGGTTGGCGCTTTCCTTGACATCCAAGCTGCATACGACAACGTCGATCTTCCAATACTCAGGCAGAAAATGCTCAATCTGAGTATCCCTGTGAGGGTTGTAAACGTCATTTGCAATATGTACATGGGCCGTTCCATATCAGTCCGATGTAACGGTACTCTTAATCAACCGCGTCTAGTCTGGAAAGGCCTTCCACAGGGGTCAGTGCTCAGCCCCACTTTATATAGTTTGTATACGGCAGATCTGGAATTATCGGTAAATTGTTTCTGTAAAATTCTTCAATACGCTGACGATATTGTTTTGTATTCATCCTCTAATGAATTTTCGGATTGTTCCCAGTCACTTAACTCGGCTCTTTATTACCTTAATACTTGGCTTACGGAACATGGACTGTCCCTTTCTGCTGAAAAAAGTACCGTCACTATCTTTACTCGGCGCAGGCAGGTCCCAGATGTAGCGATTCACATAAACAATGAAAGCATCCCTATCAGTCATAAAGTTAAATTTCTTGGCGTCATCTTAGACTCTAAATTGTCAGGAATCTACCATTTGAACTACATTTGCCAAAAAGCAGAGAAAAATGTAAATATTATTCGCGCTCTATCAGGAGTCAGATGGGGCTCGCATCCCTACAATCAAAAACTTTTATATAACGCCATTATTAGGAGTCATTTTGACTATTGCAGCTTTTTACTGGAGCCATGCAGTAAAATCGCGTTAGCTAAGCTAGATAAAATTCAAGCCAGGTGCCTTCGCATAATAACTGGAGCTATGAAGTCATCGCCGACTAAAGCACTCCAGGTCGAATGCCTAGATCCTCCTTACGCCCTGCGTAGACAATTTCTATCTGACCGATTTTTAAGTAAAGTCCTTCAAACATCTACCCATCCCCTAACTCCTATTCTTGTCTCCCTTAATGAACTCGTTGCTCTTTCTTCATATTGGATGCATAAATCACTACCATTATTATTAAATAGCTACAGAAAGATTTTACAACTACCCTCTCCAATTTACCAAACCATGAAAAATCCTTTGTTTGTATTTAATTACGAATGTTTGGTCTTCCAACCATCAGTATTCGCCAATCTCGGTATTAACAAAAATCAGAATGGAGCAAACGCCATTTTCAACAGTATCATTGAAGAGCAATGGTCGGACCATTTATTGATATTTACAGATGCTTCTAAGTTGCGGGACGACGGGCCAGTTGGGTGTGCGGTTTGGATCCCTAAATATAAAATTATTCTTAGTTTTAAACTCCCTCCTAATAGCTCAGTCTTCTCCGGGGAAGCTGTGGCTCTGTTTGAAGCAGTGGCTTTTATTCACTCTCATGAGATCCCAAAATCTCTCATTCTCTCAGACTCTTTGAGCTGCCTACAGGACATACAGAAACATCCGTTCCATGCCAAGGAAAATTTTGTAATCACCCTAAAAACTAGAGAAATGCTTTATAAATGTAGCTCTGATAATCTGGAAGTGGCGCTCGCTTGGATTCCAGGTCATTGTGGTATTTTAGGCAATGAAACCGTCGACCTCTTTGCTAAACAAGCCATTTCTATAGGCAATGAAAAATATTCCCACTGCTTTTCACGGGACATAAAGGCTCTAGCTCTCAAACAAATGCGGGATACTTGGAACACTAGCTGGCAATGTGGTTCAACATCTGTCGGCAAACACTACAGAGACTTGCAACCGGAACTACCAAACAAGCCATGGTTTTTTAAAAAGAGAACAATCTCTAAATGCGTTACTAGTAGCATCATCCGTCTTCGTTTAGGCCATGTTTGCTCTCCAGTTTTCCTGGCCAAGATACGCGTGCGCGATCATTCTCTGTGCGAGTGCGGCCTCGACGAAGGCACTGTCGAACATATGTTCCTTAACTGTCCAAGAGTCACCACCCCCCTTTATGACATCCTCCCCTCTAAATTTCCCCGTCCAGTTAATATGAAATTCCTTCTAACACTTGTTCACTCCCCCCTAATTAATGTCTTGTGTAAGTTTATTAAAATTAACAACCTGTATTTATAAGTAGTTAGCCTAACCATAAATGTTCGTGTTGTCTTTTGTTTTAGATGCTCACCCGAGTCACCGTACAATCACTGAGCCTACCGACCACTTGCTTGGACAAACACGTGTCTTTTTCAACCTTGACATTGGCGGAATCATCGATAGTTTCGATGGAAGCCATAAACACCAAAAATTGAATTGAATTGAATTACTTGCAATGCTATGCGCCAAATAACAATGAAGATACTTACCGATTCCGAGACGAAAATGTAAGAGAAATGCACTTTAAACACCAATTATTCAATTATCTTCTGTATATAGAGTAAGGGGCTGGGTTTGGCCCGTTCAATAGAAGATAATCGACTGTTCACAACATCAAACATGACCGAACGAAGCTTACTATAAATATTTGCACAACATATACAAACCATTTTACGTACAATATTCACAACAAACCGGACACGCACGACTTTTCCAGTGTTATATTAAATAGATAAACAATAAATCACTAGTTTGCTTTATAATTTAACAACATAATGAGGAGAAAACCTGCTGAGTAGCAAAATGCGGTGGATGAAATTGACCAAACTTACGTTATGGGATCGACACCTGTCAATCTATCTTTGACAGATTGAGTGGGCGTATTTTCGCCTACGTAAACAAACAAGCTTGTAAACAGCGCCATCTTATGACGTTTAGGATTATTAAATTAGGCTGATATTACATGATGTTATTATTAACCTTTTAATCGCTACAGACTGATTCAAAAATTCCCGCTTATTTTTATGCTTTTTTATTATGGAGTGTGGAATGTGTCTTGGTAAGGAGCGCAATCTTATATGGCAAAACAGTTGAAAATGTGTCCAGCGGATTTGATTGGCAATAAAACAAAACACACTCTCCTCACAACCGTTTTCGCCTCAGCAGCGCCATCTGAAGGCGCTACTGCAGACTATCCACCTAGGTGGCTTGACTGGAGTGGCGACCGCAGCGCCCCCAACCTACCCGACTTGGTGTCCACTTTTGGAACTATAAAGATTGCGCTCCTTTACTTCAATCCTCCATATTTTTTGTAATGGCACACTAAGGGTTGATTCAAGCATGATTCAAGCACAGTTGACGGACTCCCAGTCGTTAAACATGGCCGCCGAGCTGTCATTCCATACAGAAACGTCATTTTGTCCCCTACTTCCCCTAGTAAAATATTTAACGTTGCGTTGACGTTAACGGACGGTTTGAATCAACGCCCTAACTCTCCAATAAATTAAATAATTGCTTTTTCGTTTGATTTGACGACACAAGACATGGCCAGCAAGTTATATTGGAGAAAATAAAAAATAATAATAAGTATGACCTGTCTGTACAACCATTGACGTCATAAAATTAACTTTCTGTCAGTCTATTCGAGAATGGTTCGAGATCATCATCATCATTATTTCAGCCGAGACATTCACTTCGAGCTTTTAGGGCTATGCTCGGGGTTTCTCTGCGTGATAGAATCAGAAATGAGGATATATCCGCAGTAGAACTAGGGTCACCGACATAGCCCGAAGAATTGCGAGCCTTAAGTGACAGTGGGCGGGGCACAATGCTCGCAGGACTGATGGCCGATGGGACCGAAACGAAAGTTCTCGAGTGGCGTCCGCGAACCGGGAGACGAGCTGTCGGTAGGCCTCCAACAAGATGGAGCGACGACCTCGTGAAGGTCGCGGGAAACTAGTGGAAGCAAGTAGCACAAGACCGGTCTGAGTGGCGAGCCTTGGGGAAGGCCTATGTCCAGCAGTGGACGTCCTTGGGCTGAAATGATGATCCACTTCGGGACATAGACCTACCCGAAGGGTGTTCGCCAAGGAATATACTACTCTCTAACGAGTTCGTCATATAATCTCAAAAAATAAGAAATGGATATTTTTGTCGGTTTCACAAGGGGTTTCACTGATAGGTTTATGAGGAAAAATTGACGGGCGGTAGAATAAAAAAATATGTATCTTGTAAATTTTATTAAATTAAGCAATTTGTACTGTCCTACACAGCATTAAAGTATAAAATGTTAAAGTTGCACAGCAACTTTGCTGGCGCAAGCGGTGAAATGAACACTTACATATCTACTTTACAAGTGTTACAATTTACATATGTATATATTTATAAGTGAATTAAACATTAAAAATTTACTACAATTCAAAATACAAATGTTACAATTTTACAGATCAAAACTGGCAACACCGATACGATAGGAGTGTCTATAACATTTACCGCGCAGTGTTGCCATTGCATTAGTAATACACATTTTTACAGCTAATTACAATTGAAAATTTTAAAATTCCACACCTAGTGAACTAATTTATTTTTAAAATCCTAAATTTTCGTCTACATAGAGAAGAAGTGCAAATGTTAGCCAAAATTATGTATATATTTATATGTATTAAACATTTTAGTATTCTACAAAATTACAAATGTTACTTACAATTTTACAGATCGATATTGGCAACACTGACAATAGTTACATTTATTTAACAGTGTTACCAATGCATTTATGATTATACCTATTATAATTATACAATTTTTACAACTAATTAATTTTACATAGCAAATAATAAATGCTAAGACCTTCTAAATCTTGTTAAAATTGTTATGTATTCTGCTTTTAAGCTTGGATTATCATCTAAACATTGGAATATGGCCAGAAATGTACTTTTCTCCGAATATATTCTAAATCTCTAATATTTACTAAACAAGTAATGTTGCTGTTTCCACACTAGATACGATAGAATATGTTTATTTATTTATTTTATGTGTAAATTATACTATTTAATGTACTCTGTCCTATGTAAATTATAGCCATGCGTCATCTAGCAATTTCTACTAAGTGTTTCTTTTTAAAATAGACTGAAAACGCCCTAAAGCTGGTTTTCTGGTTGGTTGGATCGTTGCTTTGCTAACAAAGTCGGTTGGTCGGTCTGTTGGAAGGTTGAATCAACCATTTGTCGGTCAGTTGGTTGATTGGTTAGTCGTTTGGATGGATGCTTCATTTGTTGGTCAGTGGGTAGTTTGGATGGTTGCTCCATCCATTGGCCGGTCGGGCAGCCAGTTGATAAGTTGGTTTATTTTTTGGACATTTTTAAAGTAACGTAATTTTTACACGCGAACATTGAATTCCAAGTAAGGACGCAGTGTGGAGAAATCAATCCCTAGCGATAACTCCAGCAAATCTCCGAGTCTGATTTGACGTTTTCCGTCTGTTACCTCTAATAGTGGCAAATAAGCACACGGCTCTTCTGATGGTAAGAGGCCACCGTCGCCTATAGAGTGAGTGAATTCACATCATCTTCATCTCCTTTACCATTATCATTACGCGAGGTCGGCACGGCACAACATGTGCTTTCCTTAGTGAATTTACATGCAGCCTTTAAATAAATAGTATCGTATTACTCGTAAGGCCAGTAGCTCACTGGGGCTAAAAGCTTGGCTGTTGGCGAAATTGTTTTATATTGTAAAATTTTATAAGTTTTGTTTTTTGATCTGACGTAGGTTCTTAATATGAAATAAGAGAAGATAAATATTATAATTTGTGTCCCGCTGTTCCAGCACATTAATGTACATTACACACCCTAGGTAAAGTAAAGAAAGTCTCAGATCGTGGGTAATTGGTGCCCGAGCTGGAGGCCAGGGCTATAATCTAACGGTCTGAGGCTTTCTTTACGACCGCCCGTGGTGAGTATACGATTTTACCTGGCCGTGAAGAGGGATTTTTCGTCGCGCCCGAGGGCGGTAAATCCCGCTTCTCGGCCAGGTGTGACGTAATAGTACATTACAGACCTAGGGTGGTGAATTCGTAAATGTCCCAGATCGCAGGTTTCTGTGGCCCGAACCGAAGGTGAGGGCCATAAATATGCGACCTAGGGCTTTACGAATTACCGCCCGTGGTTTGTCAAAAGTTTTACATCTTGCCTTGGCCAAGAAGTGAGATTTTCTCTCCGCGTAGCGGGCAGAAAATCCCACTTTACGGCCAAGGGTGATGTAAATAACATTACAAACATTGGTAAGTTACTTTTATTTTTCCACACTTTCGCCGCCGTTTTCACTTGGCTTTAGACCACAAGGCCTCGCGAATTCAAGCGAGCTTTTAATAATAGAGCCTAAAGGTTCCAGTCTTCGAGCAATATAGTGAGTGGATTTTTGTTTCATGCCAGCTCTATGGTTGTATTGGCTTTTAAGTTGGTTGGTTAATCAGTAGTCTATTGTCTTCTTATTTATTCTATTCTATCTATTGGTATTGGTCTATTGGTTTCTTAGAATTATGGTTGTTAGGCTTATTGGTTTTGAATAGGAATAAACTTGGGGTTTAATGAGCTTGACAGGCTTTAGTCTACCAAGAGATTAAATAGCTTTTGAACACTGAATAGACACTGTTGGTTTTATATTATACTAGCTTCTGCCCGCGACTTCGCCCGCTTCGGTTATCGCGTTCCCGCGGGAACTATGCGTTTTTTCCTGTATAAAAAGTAGCCTATGTCCTTTCCCGGGACCCCAACTAATCTTCATGCCAAATTTCATCTCAATCGGTCCAGCGGTTGAAGCGTGAAGAGGTAACAGACAGAGTTACTTTCGAATTTATAATATTAGTATGGATTCATATATGACTATAGCCCAAACCCTCTCATGATGAGAGGAGGCCTGTGCCCAGCAGTGGGACGCAAATAGGCTGAAGTAGTAGTATGGATCATTGGTAGTTCGGTCGATTGGTTTCACATTTTGGTCGGCAGTCATCAGTTGGTTTGTCCGTCTGTTGTGACTTTATTAAGTGAATCAGACTTCCAGTTCGTTATAGTCAAAGTAAGACGATTCCATAATGCCGTAGTCGTCGAGCGGCAGCGTGGAGAAATCTATCCCGAGGGATATGTCGAGATCCGACTTGTGCGATTTGGCGTGATGCTCGAGGGCCGCCGGCGTCTCGAATTTGTCTCCACAGTCCGTGCAGGCGTGCCTGTAATTTATTAATTTAAACTCTTTATTTGACGACAGGTTATTATTGGCTCAGTTGGTAGTGACCCTGCCCTCTGTTCCGACGGTCGCGGGTTCGAATCCCGCTCGGGGCAAATTTTGTGTGATGAGCACAAATGTTTGTACTCGAGTCATGGATGTTTAGTATTTATATATGTATGTATTTCTCTATACAAGTATTTATATCGTTGTCTAGCACCCATAGTACAAGCTTTGCTTAGTTTGGGGCTAGGTCAGTATGTGTGAAATGTCCCAAGACAAGACAAGATATTTACTTAATGCACAAACAAAAAAAATGTAGTGTACAAAAGGCGGACTTAATGCTACAATCATTTTCTACCAGTCAACCTTGGGGAATAATTAGGGATCGGAAATTCGGATACATGTTTACCTGAACTTGGCAAAATCTCGGAAAAAGTTAAGGAAATATGGAGTGGGTTTCTTAAAAATATCATTTTAATAATATAAGTTCCGGGATTCCGGGAATCTATAAAACGCGTTGAGACTGTAATACCTTGCAAATATGTTTAGGTTATGGTTGTTTTTTACCGTAGTTGTAAGCATAATAAAATAACATTTTATAAAAATGTTACGATGTATGTGGTTAATGTATTAATCAATCTAAATATGCATTGAGTAATTAATCTAAATATATAAAACTCAAAGGTGACTAACATAGTGATCTATCAACGCACAGCCCAAACCACTGGACGGATCGGGCTGAAATTTGGCATGCAGGTAGATGTTATGACGTAGGCATCCGCTAAGAAAGGATTTCCCGAAATTCCCACGGGAACGGGAAAAAACGGGATTTTTCATTTTAATATTTCTGCGCATACGAAGTTGCGGGGAAAAGCTAGTTAGTATATATATCTAACAGTATTGATAAGTTCAAGATAAAAAAAATTGAAATTGAGTCCGCCTCCATACAACTGAACAACAACGCCGCCGCCAAAGTTTAGGTAAATATGTATCCGAATTTCCGATCCCTGGTAATAATGGTTTTCGGATTATAATTAAACTAGCTTCTTCAGTCTGAAACTGCGTCACGCCTACATTTTCCGGCACAGCATCATCGGTGCCGTCAACAAGCTGGTTCTCGCTAAAGGTATTTAATTTATTTATACATTTTTACCCGACTGCGCCAGAAGGGTTATGTTCTTCGAGTGTTTCCATGTTAATACACTCAACAGCAATGAATTCGGGTCGAATTCATTGCTGTTGAGTGTATTATAAATCCGAAACGCGTGGCATTCGGTTATCGCGTTCCCGTGGGAACTGTGCATTTTTTCGGGATAAAAAGTAGCTTATGTCCTTTTCCGGGACTCCAACTATCTCCATGCCAAATTTCGTCTCAATCGGTCCAGCGGTTGAAGCGTGAAGAGGTAACAGACAGACAGGAGTTACTTTCGCATTTATACCTAATATTAATATGGATATGGATAGTACGAGTCGTCGACACATGCCGCCTGAGCGCGGTTTGCTCGAAGAACTTTCGATGGCACGAGTGGCACTGGTACTTCATGTCCCCGATGCCATGTTTGCACGCCATGTGGCTATGTGTTGGTCAATCTACAGCATCTAAACTACTCACCTATTATGAATCACCGACACATGCCACCTGAGCGCGGTTTGCTCGAAGAACTTTCGATGGCACGAGTGGCACTGGTACTTCATATCCCGATGCCATGTTTGCACGTCCTGTGGCTATGTGTTGGTCAATCTACAACATCTAAACTACTCACCTATTATGAGTCACTGACACATGCCACCTGAGCGCGGTTTGCTCGAAGAACTTTCGATGGCACGAGTGGCACTGGTACTTCATATCCCGATGCCATGTTTGCACGCCCTGTGGCTATGTGTTAATGTATAGCATCAAATCTACTCACCTATTATGAATCACCGACACATGCCACCTGAGCGCGGTTTGCTCGAAGAACTTTCGATGGCACAAGTGGCACTGGTACTTCATGTCCCCGATGCCATGTTTGCACGCCATGTGTCTGTCCAGCCCGCCTCGGCGTGCGAACGCGGCGGGGCATTTCTCGCATTTGTACTCCCGCTTGTTCAAGTGAACTATCTCTATGTGCTTCGACCTGTACGCTGGAAAGAGGGAAGTTTGTGAGTGTGGAATGAGATCCTTGTCGGTTATTTATTGAAAGCACGACACAATAGAGTATTACACCATTTTTAGGGTTCCGAAGTCCACAAGGAACCCTTATAGTTTCGCCATGTCCGTCCGTCCGTCCGTCCGTCCGTCTGTCCGCACTATTGCTCAGAGATGCTTAGGTCTAGAGAGCTGTAATTTGGCATGAATATGCATATTAGTTACGCTGACAAAGTGGTACAATAAAATTTTGATTTTTTTTTTTATAGGGTACCTCCCCTACTCGTAAAGTGGGGATGTAATTTTTTTTTCATGCGTACCCAATGGTGCGGCATATCGTTGAATAGGTCTTAAAAAAATATTGTGTTTTTGTTAAAACCATTTTTTGATTAAGTGATGCGTTTGTGAAATATTAAGCTTTAAAATGCTATTTTTTGTTAGAGTCACGTGTCCCCCCCCCCCTGCCAGCTAAATGGTGGTATTTGGATGGCTGAAAAAAATCACGGTTGTGGCATATATAACGTAGTTGAAAGGAAAACTATCAGAGCTAAGTAGGCTGTACAAACTTTCGAGTAATAGTCGACCAACTTATAATGATGATTTTTCTCGAGCGGTAGGGGCGTCGGGCGGGCACGTCATACCACAGGCTAGCTAGATGTTAATAAGTCTTAGAAAGGTACTGTGGGCATCCTCAACTTCGGAACCCTATAATTTGCGCGTGGCCCGACACGCACTTGGCCGGTTTTTTGAAATATGATTTAAAATGATCCTTATGTCGGATTGAATCACAAGATTTTTTATTTCGATTTTCTGAATGGGATAAATACCTTAAAAAGTACTTTTAAACTTTTATTTTCAGTTTTCGCGCTAAAAAGCTAGCCGCCATGTTTGCTTGGTCTGTGACGTCACTAGGATAGTCAATAAGTACATAGTAACCATACAAGTCAAGTCTTTGTAACGCTTTGTTTACAGTCGAAGTGACGTCACAGCAGCTGACAACATGGCGCCTACCGTTTTGGGACAGATTAAAAAACAACATTTTACAAATGTAATTATAAAATGAATTACCCATTTTTATGGTTAAAAGTCGATGTTTTGGGTATTATTTTTAAGTTATGGTTATAATTAGGTTTATAAGTTACATACAAACTTTCAACACCCGGGTATTGAAAGCCCTATAAGCTTTCAATACCCCTTTAAGGGGGGAATTTCCAAAAATCCTTTATTGCTCACTTACGTTATAAAAGGAACCTTCCTGCCAAGTTACAAGTTTCTAGACCTAGCGGTTACGGCTGTGCGTTGATCGATCAGTCAGACAGTCAGTTTCTTGTTTTATATATGTATAGAGTTAAGAAGATTTATTTAAAACTTTTTTGCACAAGAAAACAAATATGTATGTACAAACTTAATGCCCAGTGGCATTCTCCACCAGTCAACCATAGGGTACAACAGAGAATGTGTTGGTGCTCTTAATAAAACAATATGTATAGATAGAATTGGTATTCGATAGGTTATGTTGGCCCCGGACAGACCTAGCACCAGGTCCTACCGGCATAAGCGAAGCTCTTGTCGCAGTAGCCGCAGGGGTACTGCGTGGTGTCCTGGTGCGCGGCCTGGAGGTGGCGGAGGCGCTCGAGGAAGGTCTTGAACCCTACCACTAGCAACATACCGGCATAAGCGAAGCTCTTGTCGCAGTAGCCGCAGGGGTACTGCGTGGTGTCCTGGTGCGCGGCCTGGAGGTGGCGGAGGCGCTCGAGGAAGGTCTTGAACCCTACCACTAGCAACATACCGGCATAAGCGAAGCTCTTGTCGCAGTAGCCGCAGGGGTACTGCGTGGTGTCCTGGTGCGCGGCCTGGAGGTGGCGGAGGCGCTCGAGGAAGGTCTTGAACCCTACCACTAGCAACATACCGGCATAAGCGAAGCTCTTGTCGCAGTAGCCGCAGGGGTACTGCGTGGTGTCCTGGTGCGCGGCCTGGAGGTGGCGGAGGCGCTCGAGGAAGGTCTTGAACCCTACCACAAGCAACATACCGGCATAAGCGAAGCTCTTGACGCAGTAGCCGCAGGGGTACTGCGTGGTGTCCTGGTGCGCGGCCTGGAGGTGGCGGAGGCGCTCGAGGAAGGTCTTGAACCCTACCACTAGCAACATACCGGCATAAGCGAAGCTCTTGTCGCAGTAGCCGCAGGGGTACTGCGTGGTGTCCTGGTGCGCGGCCTGGAGGTGGCGGAGGCGCTCGAGGAAGGTCTTGAACCCTACCACTAGCAACATACCGGCATAAGCGAAGCTCTTGTCGCAGTAGCCGCAGGGGTACTGCGTGGTGTCCTGGTGCGCGGCCTGGAGGTGGCGGAGGCGCTCGAGGAAGGTCTTGAACCCTACCACAAGCGACATACCGGCATAAGCGAAGCTCTTGTCGCAGTAGCCGCAGGGGTACTGCGTGGTGTCCTGGTGCGCGGCCTGGAGGTGGCGGAGGCGCTCGAGGAAGGTCTTGAACCCTACCACTAGCAACATACCGGCATAAGCGAAGCTCTTGTCGCAGTAGCCGCAGGGGTACTGCGTGGTGTCCTGGTGCGCGGCCTGGAGGTGGCGGAGGCGCTCGAGGAAGGTCTTGAACCCTACCACAAGCGACATACCGGCATAAGCGAAGCTCTTGTCGCAGTAGCCGCAGGGGTACTGCGTGGTGTCCTGGTGCGCGGCCTGGAGGTGGCGGAGGCGCTTGAGGAAGGTCTTGAACCCTACCACTAGCAACATACCGGCATAAGCGAAGCTCTTGTCGCAGTAGCCGCAGGGGTACTGCGTGGTGTCCTGGTGCGCGGCCTGGAGGTGGCGGAGGCGCTCGAGGAAGGTCTTGAACCCTACCACTAGCAACATACCGGCATAAGCGAAGCTCTTGTCGCAGTAGCCGCAGGGGTACTGCGTGGTGTCCTGGTGCGCGGCCTGGAGGTGGCGGAGGCGCTCGAGGAAGGTCTTGAACCCTACCACTAGCAACATACCGGCATAAGCGAAGCTCTTGTCGCAGTAGCCGCAGGGGTACTGCGTGGTGTCCTGGTGCGCGGCCTGGAGGTGGCGGAGGCGCTCGAGGAAGGTCTTGAACCCTACCACTAGCAACATACCGGCATAAGCGAAGCTCTTGTCGCAGTAGCCGCAGGGGTACTGCGTGGTGTCCTGGTGCGCGGCCTGGAGGTGGCGGAGGCGCTCGAGGAAGGTCTTGAACCCTACCACTAGCAACATACCGGCATAAGCGAAGCTCTTGTCGCAGTAGCCGCAGGGGTACTGCGTGGTGTCCTGGTGCGCGGCCTGGAGGTGGCGGAGGCGCTCGAGGAAGGTCTTGAACCCTACCACTAGCAACATACCGGCATAAGCGAAGCTCTTGTCGCAGTAGCCGCAGGGGTACTGCGTGGTGTCCTGGTGCGCGGCCTGGAGGTGGCGGAGGCGCTCGAGGAAGGTCTTGAACCCTACCACTAGCAACATACCGGCATAAGCGAAGCTCTTGTCGCAGTAGCCGCAGGGGTACTGCGTGGTGTCCTGGTGCGCGGCCTGGAGGTGGCGGAGGCGCTCGAGGAAGGTCTTGAACCCTACCACTAGCAACATACCGGCATAAGCGAAGCTCTTGTCGCAGTAGCCGCAGGGGTACTGCGTGGTGTCCTGGTGCGCGGCCTGGAGGTGGCGGAGGCGCTCGAGGAAGGTCTTGAACCCTACCACTAGCAACATACCGGCATAAGCGAAGCTCTTGTCGCAGTAGCCGCAGGGGTACTGCGTGGTGTCCTGGTGCGCGGCCTGGAGGTGGCGGAGGCGCTCGAGGAAGGTCTTGAACCCTACCACTAGCAACATACCGGCATAAGCGAAGCTCTTGTCGCAGTAGCCGCAGGGGTACTGCGTGGTGTCCTGGTGCGCGGCCTGGAGGTGGCGGAGGCGCTTGAGGAAGGTCTTGAAGCGCTCGCCGCAGTGCGCACACTTGAAGGGCTCGGGCTTCGAGTGCACTCGCCACTCGTGCGCGTTGCGGGTGTTCACGTTGCCGAATTCCTGGGAAATATTTATTTATTTATTCAATTAGATACAAACAAATGACATGAGCGGGCAGAAGCTAGTGTGAAATAAAATGGCGCAAATGCACTTGGTTATGTTTTGTAATACAATCTACTGCACCCTTTATGCACATACCTGTTTACAGAACTTGCAGTAAAACGGCCCGTTGTGCGTCCTCGTGTGTATTGTGAACTTCGTTTTCCTATCAAACTTGAGCCCGCAGGTGGGACAGACGAATTCGGGCGGGTGGGTTTTTCCGTGCGCCGACAATTCGGCGCTCGTCTCGAATTGTGCGTCGCATACTGTACACGCGGTCTGACCGGGCGTTATGGGGAGCGGTGTCACTGTATCATCTGTGAAATAAAATAGACATTTTGATGTAAGTGCGAAGTTTTTGAAGTGAAAACTTCTTTAGCGGCGCTGAGCGCTTTTTGTGATGGGGAATAGTACATTATTGCAGAGGCCGCCAAGTAGCGCATTGCCGGACGAGTCAGTTAGAAGGCTGAGCGAAGCGAAGCCTTCTATTAGTACGAGTCCGGCAATCGCAATTGCGGCCGAGGTATAATGCTTTTCTCAAACAGCGAGGAAATACGTAAGGTCAGTCGGGGCAAGTGCGCCAGGATGGGGTAAGTGCGCCTAACATAAACACATCGAAACCTATAAATAGTTACTCAACTAGTAGTTGCCTGTTTACAAGGCATAGGGGCGAAATAAATTTAGGCGCACTTACCCCACATCAGTATTTACTACTTCCATGATCGTGGATGATTTGGCCATGGAAGTTGTACTTATTACAATAATGTTTTTGCTGGCCAAGGCCGGCAATGGACAGCCTCGCGTCTTCTTTTTTTGAAAGTAACACGAACATTTCCGAGCTTGTTTGAGAAATAGTACATTACTACAGAGGCCGGGAAGGAGGATGTTGCAGGCCGAGTATTATATACGGCGCAACGAAGTGAGGCCGGATAGTTACGAGGCCGACAACTTCCGTTCCCCGCCGATGTATGTATAGTGCTTTTCTCAAACATGCAATGAAATAAATAAATGAAATATTTTGTCTTTTTTACATAAATAAAACTGCGATACCTATGTAGCAAATATGGTCCATGTTTTTTTTTAATAGCTATATTGGCAGAATGTTATCGCGAACCATAGAGTAAATATTGATTGTAACTTTTTTTTAAAAGCCGTGGTAGCCTAGTGGTTCGACCTACCGTCTCTCATGCCGAGGGTCGGGGGTTCGACTCCGGCTCGCACCTCTAAGTTTACTTATGTGCGAAATTCAATTTGAATTCACCATGAGCTTTTCGGTGAAGGAAAACATCGTGAGGAAACCTGCACGCATCATGCGAAGTAATTCAAGGATGTGTGTGAAGTCCCCAATCCGCACTGGGCCCGCGTGGGGACTATAGCCCAACCCTCTCGTGATGAGAGGAGGCAGAGGCGTATTTAAAAAAATTGCGCCCTGGGCCACTGGGTTTTGCCGCCCCTTACAAGGCGGCAAACTTATTTATTTTTTTCAAAAATAAAAGCGAAAAACAATAGGTACAAATAATTTATTTAGAAAATATACTTCCATAAAAGATTTTTTTTTAAAAGATTATTCATCTTGCAGATCATCTGCATGATCTATTGGGTAAATGCTTTGCAAGTTTATGGCTTTCTGTTTCAGCCATTGTCGCTAATTTGCCTAAAAACGCAAAATTCGCGGTCACTGCGTCTAAAGCTCGGTCCACTCCACACTACACTTGTATCAGCGTATCGTATCTCCGTCGCGTAGCACCGACGCGTATCATGATCGTTACTGAGTGTGGACGCAAAAAGATCGCGATCATGCTACGCGCCATATCTGATAGCTTGCTGGATCGCATGTTGATACGCGTTTATTAAAGTCCCCACACACTTGCGATCGGATACGCGTATCAAGATCGGTAAGTATGGACTTGTTTTCATGATACGCAGTTACGATTTGAGGCTGTTTTCACACCTCCGCCGCGAATTGGAAATAGCGGTAACGCTGAACATCCGCGATACGACGTACGACGAACAAATCATTCGCGGAAATGCCTGTTCATGGCATACACTAACGCGTTGAGTCGACTATAGTTCTATCTCTCTCGCACGGAATACCACCGCGGGCCGCCGCTCTTTCTAGACGCCGTGCACATCTCCGCGTAGGATCCGCCAGTCTGCCATTGTACCGCAGTATCGCGGCGGACGATCTGTGGCTGTCGACAGCTTTTTCTTAGCGGAATAGTTAATTTTAGTAAAAAGGGGCATTGAATTTACAAAAAACTTATTAAAGAGGTCAGGAATAGGCCGATTATATATTTAGTTAGTCATCCAGACCACAATAATACAAAAAAAATAAGAAACAAAAAACCCGTCTACGTAAAATATTAAAAAAAAAACTAAAATATACAAAAATAATGCTAAGGTCAGTTTGCTTATTTAAGATCAAAACGGGTAGCCAATAAAATAAATTAAATTTTACGTATGTAGTATATTTCCATTTTAAAAATCACACCCTGAGATTATTTATTTTAGGTTATTTTAAAACTACGTTTTAAATAAGCAAATTGACTATGTCGTGCACCCAGATTTGAGGTTTTTTTTTAAATGCTAAAGAGCACAATATTTTTTGCCCTCCTCGGACTCCGAAAGAGACGACATTTTGCTTCGATTGCAACAACTGGCCGCTACAAGCACGCACCGCTTCCGCTACTCGATCCGCGGCGTGTATGGAAGCAGTCCGCCGCGCGCGGCATTAGTGTAGCGCTTCAGCGCCACTGCTTCCGCGGCGGAGTTGTGAAAACGCCGCGATCCACCTCGAATCGGTTTTTCCCTGATCATCAAAGGGTATACGGACACGTTCTTGACAAGTGTACGTGTACCCGATCTGAGCACCGATCAGATCAGTGTGGTGTGGTGTGAACATTGGCGTCCAAAGTTGTTACAGCAACAAGTGTTTATTTGTGTGTATGTTTGAAATCATGAATGACGGGCAGGAAATCATTCCTGAGAACCAAAGCCGTTTCAGACATCCACGCAGTGTACGCCAGCTTGATGCTCGGTAGCGTACACCGTGAACAAGCCTTATATTTCGGGAGATTCAAGGGTACTATTTTTTAACCTAAATATTTGGTACTATTTGGGTACTATTTATTGGCATAATCAGATCCGATAACGTTACGGTGTACGCTATCTTGACGGTCACCAGATCGCGATGTGTGGGGACTTTAATAAACGCGTATCAACATGGATCGAGCTTTGGTTTCCTAGGACAGCGGTGCCATAATACAGCGGTGAGTGACGTCACTAGAACGTTGTCTATGTAAATACAATGGCGCGGTTTCCTAGAGAGCGGTACTCGACACCGTAGCGTCAAAATCATTTGCGTGACGGCCGTAATGGCGGTGTTGAATAGTTCGCCGACGTTTTTTCTCGATAGCGGTGAAGCCATTTTCATCAGTGTTGCCGTTTGGTTCCGTTTTACGGAACTTTTCTGTCGAAAATTGGAACTTTTCAAGGCTGCCATTGTAATTTTCAAGACAATTGACCTGACAACACTACTGATAAACATACAACAGCTGATTTTCATAGAATATTGTATCGTTTTGATCGGCCGGAGGACGAACAAAATGAGTTCCAACTCCTACTGGACCAGCGAAGACGACGAAGTTTTAATAGATTTCGTACGTAAAGATTTGCAAAAACGATTTTTTTATTGACTTACCTAACAAATATACACAGTTTTTGCTCTGGGCTTATCGGATTTCTGTGTCTATTGTAAGGTTTGTATATCAATTCATCTTTTATATGATTCAGTACATAATCGAACAGTTCTGGCGTAAGCCGAAAGTATTCCCTAAATTTGTCTTCGTTGCTCCGTAAACGGCGACGTACCAAAATCTCGAATGCACCGAGCCACGAGCTTTGAAGATACCTCCTTCCTCCATTCGTCTGTCTTCCTCTTGTGATCTTCTGATGATTCATCCTCCATGAAAATTATAAGAGCTAAATCGAGGTCGTCCATTGCATATTCCAATGAGCGACGCAAATAAAACACTTGAATGTTTTGACAGTATCAATTTTGTATTGAGGGCGGGAAACGCGAAGATGACAGCACCGTAAAGACGGCCGTGGAACTTTACACATGTCACGGCCGTAAAGGCGGCCATCTTTTTATGTCCGCAATCTTGACGACGTAAAAAGACGGTATGTGACGGCACCGCTGTCCTAGGAAACCAAAGCTTAAGCGATCAGATACGGCGCGTAGCATGATCGCGATCTTTTTGTGTCCACACTAACGATCATGATACGCGTCGGTGCTACGCGACGGAGATACGATACGCTGATATAAGTGTAGTGTGGACCGAGCTTTAGACGCAGTGAACGCGAATGTTGCGTTTTTAGGCAAATTAGCTTAATAAATTTTAATATTAAAAAGTTCAGTAATATTTTGAATGTAAACAATACTCGTAGTTTTGTTTTATTTTTAAAAATTATACTAAAAAATTAAAAAAAAAGTGTAAGGTCAACCGGGGTAAAGGCGTCTTTGGGAAAATGCGTTTAAAAGAGATTTTTTATAAAACTACGTGAGATGCAACAGCTCCCGCCCTCTAGTTACAAACGCTCGAACTACTTGCAGTACATCAAATGACATAGATGACGTTTTGATGCCACGTGTTTGACATATCGGCCTTTTTGAAATTCATTGTGGCAGCCGACCAACACGTTGCGCAAGGTAAGTAACAAAATCCGTCTACATCATGGTTTTTCTTAATGTTATTGCCAATGTTTTGCGATAAACGCGACCATTATTAGTTACGTGACATGTACGAATTAAAATTTCTTCGGAAACTGCTTTATTTTTAGAAATATCTCCCAGTGAATGATGAGATTATTATTTTTTCAACTTGGCTAAATCCGTCAGTACCTATGGGCTAATTGCGTCTATGTAACGCATTTGCCCCGATTTCAGTGCTCGAAAACCTTTTTCTGATACCTATGTATTTAGAACATTTAAAAAAATTGATCGTGTGCTTACCCGACTACACGATGCAAGGGAGCGTAATGTGTTTTTCAGCTATGTACATATGATTAATAAAGAGTCAAATTAGTTTTTGTTTTTTATTTCTTTAGATCTGATACAGTATTCGCCTGCTTAAAAAAACGAATCATAACGTATATTTTCAAGTACGCTGGTTTAAGTAACTAATAACAGATAGCGCGTTTGAGCAACTAATCAAATGTCATCTTTCATTACTACCCGATTACCTACTAAAAGAATGGACCGCGCTGGAATGTTATTCCCTTCACGGCAGGTCGAAACTTATATCAAACGGGTTGTAAATCACAACAAGCTGAAGGTATACTATGGTTAGTTACAACTACCTACAATACATTTTTACAACCCGTTTACTATAAGTTTGGACCTGGTATGAGAGGAGTCACATTTCTGTTCCAGTCTTTTAGTAACCAGGTAGTAGTAGATACTAGATTCTCTCCTGCTACTTCAATCCCATAAAACTCTTTAAGATGCGTTATCACATGGATGCGATGCATTCCCGCTTGGATACTTACCTACTAATAGTCTCAAAATAAGTATTGATAATCTTTATCAAAAATAGTTTGCAACTTCTGGAATCAGCCTGGGAAAATGCGTCTATAAAATTACAGACGCATTTTGCACAAATTTACACATTTCTATCTCAGTTCATTATTTCTGGTTTTTTGTCCCTCGCAATATTAGTACATTATACCAGGAATAATTGCGAATACGCGCCAAGAAGTTTTTTTTTTTTAATACTACGCGTTCATTAATTACTTCGAAAAGACGCATTTTCCCCATTTGGGGAAAATGCAACTAAAATTCCCATATTTTAAAAAAAGGGACCCAGCTCTCTGGAATATAATGTATCATAGAAGTTAACTAGTGAATTTATGTTACTAAAGAAATGCATGAAATACAGAATGTATGAGTATTTCGATATGTTTAATATCTTTTTCGTTATTTGAGGTTAAAAAAAACGTCATAAAATCCTGACGCCTTTACCCCGGTTGACCTTACAAAGTTCGACCGAGGCCGGCTTTGAGGGGCGGCTGACGCCGCCCCTCAGAGCCTGCCGCCCCGGGCCATGGCCCCCTTGGCCCTAGGGTAAATACGCCTCTGGACATTTTTTAATACATTTGCGCAATAATTATAAAACGACCTAGCAAACTTTTCGAATCGTGTATCGATTACTTTTAGAGCAGCGTCTTGTTCTCAGTAATGGGCCATTCAGATTTAGATTAATTTAATTTTCTGACGTTTAAAAGTGCCCATATGTGGCTAATTTGCTGAATAAATGATTGACTTTGAATTGAGCAACTTTATTAAAACCTGTTTATACGCAAAAATAAAGGATCACTCATAATGAGGCTGTTACACTTTCACGCTTTTCTTAGTTAAATCGCTGAATCAATTGACATTTATGAAATTGGGTTTTTGTTGTTTCTTTTTTATACAAAAACAAAATGATTTGGACCATTGACAAAATAAAATGATTTCGATGAAAGATCTCACCTGCTGGTTCCTTTCTTCTTCTCTTCTTAGGTTTAACATCTTCTCCGGGTACATTTTCCTTCACAGTATCCGCGTCTTTCTTTCCTTTCCTTGCTGTTTTCTTTCCCTTCTTGCCTTTCACCTCTTTCTCAAGCTCATTTCCCATTGAAGACTCAGTTTTATTTTCATCATTTTTTTGTTTAATTCCAGCTTCATCTTGTACAGCGCCTGATTTAGCCTTCCTTTTACTAGCCTTTTTGGGCTTAGTTTGGCTCTCTTTCTTTGCAAAATTGTCTACAGCAGTATTTACATTTGTTTTATTTTCATTATTTTTCTCTATGGAATCATTTACAAGATTTTCTACTACATCAGTTTTCTTATCTTTCTTTCTAACCACTTTTCTAGTAGCCTTCGGTTTAGCTTTATTACCTTTATCTACATCTTTTACAGTAACGTCAGCTACGTTTATAAAATCATTTTTATCAATTTCATGATTAAAAACGAATGGTATGTAAATACCATCAGTGCTAGGTGCAGTCCCTGGATTCATAACATTGTCATCTTTCGCTATATCCTTAAAACTATTATCACCTATATTTAATATCTTCATATCACTTTCTTCCATTAGAAACGTATTCAGATCATTTTCGTTTAGTATACTTAGAGAATATGCTCCATCTTGGCCATTTAAAATGTCCCCGTTATCTTTCATAACGTCATTGGCAATATGCATGTTCGCTTGTAAAACATTATCTAAATCCATGAAATAAGGTATTTCATTTTCATCATGATTTGCTTCTTTGTCTATATTAAAAGGTATAAGAGTAGTATCATCGAGATCAAGGAGAGAATCAGTTTTGACTGTATTCTCGAGATCAAGCAGAGAATCTGTTTTGGCTGTATCTTCGAGGTTAAGTAAAGAATCAGTTTGGGCTCTTGCATTCAGGTTAAGTAAAGAATCAGTATGGGCTCTTTCATCCAGGTTAAGTAAAGAATCAGTTTGGACTCTTCCATCCAGGTTAAGTAAAGAATCAGTATGGGCTCTTTCATCCAGGTTAAGTAAAGAATCAGTTTGGACTCTTCCATCCAGGTTAAGTAAAGAATCAGTTTGGGCTTCTTCATCCAGGTTAAGTAAAGAATCAGTTTGGGCTTCTTCATCCAGGTTAAGTATAGAATCAGTTTGGGCTTCTTCATCCAGGTTAAGTAAAGAATCAGTTTGCGCTCTATCGTCGAGGTTAAGCAAACAATCAGTTTGAGCTCTATCATCTAGATTAAGTAAAGGATCAGGTTTGGCTGTATCTTCATTCAAATCGATTTTGCCATCAGTCTTGCTGATGTTATCAACATGTGCATTTTTCGTTTCATCTCGAACGTCACGATTGTTGTCTGGACCAAATATACAATAGCCTTCGGTATCGTTGATTTTGTCTAAATCAGGTGTTTGTTCAGGTTCGTCTAGTACTGGATCAACCTCATAGTTGTTATCAAATGGTATTTCTTCTAAATAATGAACATCGGTATATGATTTCGCATCACTGCATTCGGAAACTAAAAGGAATAACATTATTAGTTAGCACAGATGTAGTGAATAAGCATTTTCCATCGAGAAATCTTGGCAATCGGACAAAATCAAACAATTACCGAAATTAATGTCTGACATAGGTATGTCCTTTAATATGAAACTTTATTAGTCACTGTGAAGTTGTCATGGAAGGACGCATAGACTTCATATCCATATTCTTCCATGAATTGGTCAAGCGCAACAACAACACTCTTCTGCGGGGACATCAGCACAAATTGCTAACAGAGCATTGTCATAGCAATCCTCGGAAACACTTCTTAAGCAACAGAGTGATTCATTCATGGAACAAGCTGCCAGAAGACGTAATTTCAGCACAGAGCTTTAACCAGTTCAAAAACAGACTTGAAAAATTCTTAAACAGGACAAGAAATACTTAAATTGAGAACAACTGGGATACAGGCATTTATCAGTTACTGTTGATCAACTGCCTGCCTGTCAATCCATATTAATATTATAAATGCGAAAGTAACTCTGTCTGCCTGTGTGTCTGTCTGTTACCTCTTCACGCTTCAACCGCTGGACGGATTGAGATGAAATTTGGCATGGAGATAGTTGGGGTCCCGGGAAAGGACATAGGCTACCTTTCATCTCGGAAAAACACATAGTTCCCGCGGGAACGCGATAATCGAATTCCAAGCGGGCGAAGTCGCGGGCAGAAGCTAGTATAATATATATTAATATTATAAATGCGAAAGTAGCTCTGTCTGTCTGTCTGCTACCTCTTCACGCTTCAACAGCTGGACAGATTTGGACGAAATTGAGTATGGAGATAGTTGGGGTCGCGGGAAAGGACATGGGCTACTTTTATCCCGGAAAAGTGCATAGTTCCCGCGGGAGCGCGATAACCGAATTCCACGCGTTTCGCATTTATATTATAATACACTCAACAGCAATTAATTTGGCTCACTTTATATAGAATTTTCCATACAAAGTGACCCGAATTCATTGCTGTTGAGTGTATTAATATGGATACACTCGAAAAACATAACCCTCCTTCTGGCGCAGTCGGGTATCTTATCTTATCTTGAGACTTAGGTCCTTGCGGATACACTTCGACCCATTGGGATCTTTTGTGTAATTACCCCTCTCCGTGCAGCTAATCCATTGCTTCCTCCACCTTCACCAATAGGTTAATGATGGAGTGCAATGGCAGTGCTTTGAAATCCCCTGGTTCAGGGTAACCGTTACCTAGAAGGTTCATTCTGAGCCTGGCGACTAATCCTGGCCTTCCTGGCGCAGTCGGGTAAAAATGTATGAATAAAATAAATACCTTTAGCGAGAACCAGCTTGTTGACGGCACCGATGATGCTGTGCCGGAAAATGTAGGCGTGACGCAGTTTCAGGCTGCAATCGTTGCACATCTCGTGGAGGCCGGAATCCTTGGTGATCTGTCACAATAGAGAAAAATACGGTCTTAGTAGGGACCTAGAATGACAGCCTTCGTACAAATCAGCGTACGCCCGAAATAAGTGTTCAATGCGTAATAGATGTCGCTGCCTAAGTAGCCTGCATATAAATTTGAACTCCATGAGCTACATCTAGATGGCGCTGTGCAGGCGGAGTATGAAAATTTGAAGCTCCCTGGTTACTTCCGATGTACGCCGTAATGTAAGGAGATTGACAGTCTTATCTAATTACTTTGCCTCGCAATATCCAGGGAGCGTTTCAAATTATCATACAGACTATTATTACTATTACAGCTTATTTGCGTCCCACTGCTGGGTACAGGCCTCCCCTCATCATGAGAGGGTTTGGGCTATAGTCCCTACGCAGGCCCAGTGCGGATTGGGGACTTCACACACATCTTTGAACTACTTCGCAAATGCGTGCAGGTTTCACGATGTTTTTCTTCACCGAAAAAGCCATGGTAAATTCAAATTGAATTTCGCACATAAGTAAGTTACTTAGAGGTGCGAGCCGGAATCGAACCCCCGACCCTCTGCAAGAGAGGCGGTAGGTCGAACCACTAGGCCACCATGGCTCTTTACCCAAACACAATTGAAATGAATTTTCGCCAAGCTATAAGCCATGATCCAATCAAGAAATGTAATCTACTATATAAAATAAGTCGGGTTTTCCTCCCTGACGCTATAACTCCAGAACGCACGAACCGATTTCCACGGTTTTGCATTCGTTGGAAAGGTCTCGGGCTCCGTGAGGTTTAAGGCGGTACGAAGTCCGCGGGGTCAGCTAGTTAATTATACATACATATGGTTTGCAAGGGTGATGATATTGATATCTTACTTGACAGATAGATAAATGTAAAGAAAAGAAAGTTACTTGTAAAAAAATCATGAACTCTCACAAAACTGATATAAACCGGCCAAGTGCGTGTCGGGCCACGCGTAAAGTATAGGGTTCCGAAGTTGATGATGCCCACATTACCTTTCTAAGACTTATTAGCATCTAGCTAGCCTCTGGTATGACGTGCCCGCCCGACGCAGAAAAAACATTGGTTTTTTTATCATTTCATAAGTTGGTCGACTATGACTCGTAAGTTTGTACAGCCTACTTAGCTGTGATAGTTTTCCTTCCTCCTTCTGGAATTCGCCTCAGTATTTAAATTGCTGGTTTGACGATAATGATTTCTTAACAACCTTGAGTCTAAATACAATACATCTAAATGTATCCTATACCATTAAACAAGCAATAAGTATACATATTTTTTACACATTCTCGAAAACACCTTGAGCGATTTTGACGAAATTTGGTCTATAGGGTGGGTTTACAAGGGTGATAAATCAATCTAGTTGGGTCTCATATTTGGTTTTTTTTTGCTATTTTCACCTGGGCAACACTTGGTTGCGCAGCCACTCTACTTAACTTGATTTAAAAGGTAACCTAAGGATAGCAAGCATTGTGCAAGTGGCCTAAGAGATCTACCCTTATGTACTTATATTAACAAAGCATATACCAATAAGACAGACATGAAACTAATACAATTTAACATGATTGTAATGCATGCTATTGATGTATTCATCATATGGCATTAATGCTTTACATATTCTTAATGCTCACAGTGAAAACATACATAAATTACAAAAACACAGATTGAAGTACAAAATGTCTATTGTGGCAAAAATAAAACAAATTCACGGTATTTACGCAAGCAAATCACACTCTTATCTCATAAAAACGAAGTACTAATATAGCGTGCCGAACCACATGTACTTGGGGACGCTTCTAGCATGTATATAACAAAGTATATAACCTCTCAAACAGTCGCTTTGCTTATTAAAATATTTAAAAGTGGGTAATGATTTATATATTTACCTCAATATTAAAGCAATTCTTGATAACATCGACGTATAATTCTTCTTTTTCATTGTATATATTGTATGTAGTAAATATGTTCAAGTTGCCGCCGGTGTTAAGACAAACTAAACACTTATCCTTGTAATCTGGAGACATTATTTACTGTCGCGTAGAGTACTCGTTATTTTAACATGAAATTAACAGATAAATGGAAACGTTCAAGGATTGCTAAGATATTAAATTAATCATTATGTTCCCTACAAACCCTACAAACTAACTTGTTTTAGTTGTTTTTTTTTGTTATGTTCTGTACCTATGTCATGTTGTACCACAGAGTATGGAAACTAGGTAAGCTCGGTATTCGATTGTTGTTGAAAAATTGCTCTTCCGCTTTTACATTGAACACATGTCTATTTAATTAATGAGGTATTTGGGTGACATTTTAGTGTAAATGTTCAATAGTATGATTGATTTGGATATGATTGTCAGTATCATCGTCAATATTCTACCTTAGGTGCGCAATTCGTATGAAAACCTTGGTGTATAACTAGCCTTAGAAGTATATCGTTTGAGAGCTTTTTTTAGAGTGACAAAAAACGCCTCAGACCGTAGCGCGATCGTCCTTTGTCAAAACAAATTCAAATAGCCGAAATGGCCTTTTTAGTTTGCTGACCAAATATTACACACTAAAAAAATGGAGGAGCACGACTTCGTAGGTTGTATCAGTTGCATGAGCACTACTGATTTATACGACCTATTTGCTACATACGCCGACAATGTGGAAACTTACGCGAAAATGTTTGAAACCTGTTTCGACGCAAAGGTAAAAAAATCTTTGGAAACGTATTTTCCTTCCAAGTTTACAGTGTTGCTAAAAAACATTGATCTTTTTTATAATTTCCCGAACTTACCGTGCGTTATTATTGTGGTTTAGCATCTTGTATTGTTGTTTTTTTAAAGGTTTTAGAAGTTTCAAAATATATTTGTGCACGATGCGTTCAAAAGCTGGAAGAAGCAGTTCTGCTCAAAGAAACTACTTTGAAAAATATAGCAATGCTCCAGAGTATAAAAGGTAACATATATATATTACGTTCATTCATTAATACCTAGTAAATAATTATCTTTCCGTACAGTTCAAAATTTTAGGTCAAAAAATTTGCCCCTTATACTTTCATCATATGTCTGTCTGTCTGCTGTGCGTCTGTCCGTCCGTCCACCCATCTTTATTTCTTTAATGAAAGTAGATACCTACTTCTAATGAGGGTTTCCAATTATGGGGCTTTATAATTTTATGGTAATGGGATTTCAAGTTATTTGAGAAAATAGGCGAAGAATGACCGTCCCCTACCCAACTGATCTCCGAAACTACTGAGCATTTAAATTTAAAAAAATACGGAGGATAGTTCTTTACCTATTCATAACAGGGGCTCTATTCGAAGTTTCAAATAGGGACAGAGACATTCACAATCACTGCGCTCACGCGTCACGGCGCGCTAAATTGAACTTTAAATCTAGCTGCTTAAAGTTCGCCGCGGCGCGTGAGCGCAGGGTTTGTGTATGTCTTTCCCTATTTAAGACTTAGAATATAGCCCCTTGCCGGTTTTTTGTTATGGAATCTAATCAGAACCTCCTTAATATCAAATAACAATCTTCTTTTTCCTCCTAGATGAGGAATACCTGGACGAGTCGATTCTAGAAGAAGCTGAATCTATACCTGAAGATGAAAAGACCAAGGACACGAACCCAGGTTCAGACGGTGCCGACGAGAATGATTTGGACGGTAAGAAGACTAAGAAGTAATATAGGGATTACAATTTACATAACACATATTTATAATATAAGCAGAGAAAAAATTAGCTGTCTGTATAGTCGGTTTACGGACGATAATTTTATACGTGACGACCTTTTACCCGCGACTGCAGGGAATATAACACTAAAGTTCCCTTTCCCCTTTTTCCAGGGTACTTTTAAAACATTTTCCGGGATTACCGGATTTCCGGGATTCCTGGGATTACGGGATTTGTGGGATTCCCGGGATTTCTATCCAAAGTCCTCTTCCGGGGTCTCTCTAATGAGTTTCCGGGATTTCCGGGATAATAGGTAGCCTTATTAGACACCCACGCAAATGGATTGGAAAAAAATCCCAGATAGACTTCCCTTGGAAAGGTAATCCATATTAATATTATAAATGCGAAAGTAACTCTGTATGTCTGTTACCTCTTCACGCTTCAACGGCTGGACCGATTGATATGAAATTTGGACACAGGCTACTTTTTATCCCGGAAAAACGCATAGTTCCCGCGGGAGCGCGATAACCGAGTTCCATTTCATTTATTGAATTGCAATAACGCCCTGACAGGGCACACAATTATCTTAGTCTAACATTTTTTCCTATATAATAGTTATTTTTCATCATTAAAAAATTCTTCCACAGAGTAGCAACACTTGCCTATGAGCAGTTTTTCTAGTTTGTTTTTTAATACTGTATCTCGCCGTTCTAGTTTGATTAATTCTGGAATGTTATTCATTATTTTTATACACTGGTAGTAGGATCCCTTGCTGTACATTTTCAGATTGCATTTCGGTAACATAAGTTATTTTCTATATTTTTGTCTGGTTTTAAAATCATCCACGCTGGCGAAGTCGCGGGCAGAAGCTAGTAAATATTAAATAAATAAATAGTTTAAGACGGCTTTGTCTTTACTAGAATTCCATCTTCATTCCCCAACAGCGTTTCCTTTACTCCTTATCCCTTCCTAAACCTCCCTTCCGAAGCCGTGGTGGCCTAGTGGTTCGACCTACCGCCTCTCATGCAGAGGGTCGGGGGTTCGATTCCGGCTCGCACCTCCAAGTTTACTTATGTCCGAAATTCAATTTGAATTTACCACTGAGCTTTTCGGCGAAGGAAAACATCGTGAGGAAACCTGCACTCATCTGCGAAGTAATTCAAAGATGTGTGTGAAGTCCCCGATCCACACTGGGCCCGCGTGGGGACTATATAGCCCAGACCCTCTCGCGATGAGAGGAGACCTGTGTCCAGAAGTGGGACGCAAATAGGCTGAAGTAGTAGTAGTAGTAGTAGTTATCCCTTCCTTGCCTTTCCTATACCACCCCCCCCCCTTTCTTAGCGGACTTAGATGAGGAGGAATACGCCATACAAGCCCTGGACGAGACCACCTGTATTTACTGCGACCTACAACTCGCCAATGCTACTGAGGTTAGTATATATACCGCTGACCTATAATAAGTAATAACATATGGACGAACAGTGCCTAACAGAATATGTCAAAATATATGGAGCAAACTGACATTAGAAAATACGTTCCAATATGCTAATAACGCCTCTTTATAATATGTGTCAAGATGAATATTTTACACAAAAGTAAACCTAACACTATAAGACTCAAGTGTCAAAATTTACTGAGTGCCAAACGGGTGCCCGAACTGTTCGGGCACCCGTTTTGACGGGGCCATTTTTCTCCAGCATATTGTGAATGTGAGACGCGTGAGCGCAGAGATAGGGAATTTCCCTTAATTTCCCAATATAATGTTTCGAATAGAGCCCCAGGTGGGTGCGATTTTGATACACATTTTTAGGGTTGTTTATTGTAGGGTTGTAGCCGATAAATAGCACAAAACGGTAAGTACCCTTATTATTTCGTCATGTCCGCCTGTCTATCTACTATGGGTACCAACCCTTATAACATAGTCTCCGACGCCAGTGGCGCCCGCTAGTGAGCAAAATTGTAGCGACAGAGACAGGGTCACCGCGAGCGAATTGTATTTATTTATTCACAAAAAAATCACATTGTATTCGAATATTTCTTAATTAAATTCACCGCTAGAGGCACTTGAGTCCCATGAGGTTCAATTTTGCCAATTTAGCACATCACGTGCCATGTAAGGCACTAGTCCCACCGCGAGCGAGTAAGCGATGAGCTATTGATAGTTCACCGCTGGGCGAGTAACTATAAACATCGCCGTGTCTCTTTTATTTACACGGGAGTTATCGCGGCGTTATTCTAGGTACAATGGTTCTATGTACGTATGTATGTCTTTCTTTTGTACATCTAGTAAATAAGAGTGAGCACGAATTACGCGCTCACCTGCCTGAGTGTTAAACGCCACGATAAGACACTGAAGTTCTATTCTAAGTATATTGCAAGTGATGATGAGAGAGGAAACTATACTATCGACTGGTTGCGTCGGACATCGCCCGACCAACCGACTTCTGTTCTATAATTTCTAGTCGGAGATTCTGTTCTCCTTACGAGCCTCCACAACACCCCTTATAGCTCGCCCATGCCTCGCACTGCTACACTTTCTATTCTTGGTAGCTTCTTACTTAGGTAATTCTCATCTAAGTTCTACATCTCGTCTCTCATCTCACATGCTTCTAAACATATATATAATGCACAAACGACTCACCTGATTCCTCACATGTACAGCGATCGTCTTGCGCTTGTTCTTACCATTACACTATACCTTCTGCTGGTTGCATCGGACATCGCCCGACCAACCGATTTCTGTTACCGGTTATCCTTTGATGAGGGAGTAAACTATACTTCTACTGGTTGCATCGGACATCGCCCGACCAACCGATTTCTGTTACCAATTATCCTCTCCCGACCGGTTCATTTCACTGCGTCTAGTACTTAATTTTTCTTTCCTTTCTTCGTCCCTCTAAGAGCCGTGAATAACAGCTGTCATATCTGAACTTACCCTCCTATAATATTCTTTCTAGTATTGCCAGATAATCAAAGCTATTCCAGTAACAAGAATACACGCTTACTGGTTTTATTGAAGATTCGCGCTTGTCGCGACATACCCGACCGCGAGGATAAAGTCCCGACACCAGGAGGAGGGCGGTCAACTGGTCGGTCTACAGAGCAATCTTCTCTCTTGCCCGTATGGCCGCCAGCTACTTCACCCTTTCTCCAGTTCTGGTGGGTCATTATTCTTCACCTCCTGGCTCCCCTTCGATCACTCCTTGAGAAAAGTGGTCTCCTGCGTCACCAGTGTTCTGTCCTCACTTCTTCAGTGGTAGTTCTCAAGGCCTCTGGGTCGGCCTCTAGCGGAACCATTTCCTCTCTTCCTCTTCTTGGGTGATCTCCTCGCAGCTTCTCACTGGACTCATTATTTCAGATTCCATTTCGAAGTGGTTTCTCATTTGGGGTTCTACCATATTGTTTTGATGAGTATTTTCCTCCACCTTTAGAGGATGTACATGTCCTTCTGATCGTATGAGCTCTCACCAGACTAGTAATCTTTTCCACCTGCCAATCAATCATTGGAGTCATCTTTGATCTGCACCACATCTCCTACTTGTGGGCCCCGCTTCGCTGTTACGCGGGGTTCTTTAGACGAATGTCTGTACTTTTCTCGTAGGCTGTAAGGGTACCGGCTGTTAAACATTCTTTTGAACTCTTCTAAAATCCGCAGTCCTCTCTTCTAACCTTGGATAAGGTTCTCCTCGGTGACAGTGCCTCCGGGTTTCTGACCCTGGATGGAAGGCTCAATGGCTATATGCTTACCCAAGGTAAGGAAGTCTAAGGGGGCTTTAATACATATTCTGTATCTGAGCCTGCGCAGATCAAAGGGTTGTTCTTAACCGCTTCGACTTCTTTAATGATGGTCCTCAACTTTGTCCGGCAGTAACCGTCTCTCAATCGTTAACTTCAAGCAATTCTTTACTATGCTGGTTTACTTCTCGTAGAAAGCTCCATGCCATGGGCTAAGTTGTAGTATGAGTTTCCACTTAATTCTTACACCTAAAACTAGGTTTCTACCATCACCTCTGCAGTCAGTGAGTTGTCTGTAAAGATAAGTTCTGGGCGGCCACGTGTTGATATTATCTTCCTCATGGCGAATGGGCATTGCTGACATTTCTTAATTATTCTTTGCAGTTTTGCCTTTCCTTGGGATATCCAATATTTCTGCCGAATGATACTCAATGTGTGTGGTGCTCCCACATGGTAATGATTCTCATGCGTTTCTCGGATGAGTTTGTGGGTGAATTCGGAGCTCCTTGGAATAAAGATTGGGTGTATCATGTTCATGTCATATGGACATGCGGTTTCATAAGACATACTTTAAATCTTTGTAATCCTTCACTGTCTATAAATAGACCCAGGTTTCTAGTGAGTCTCGTTTTGCGTTTTGAATCAACAGGGAAGTGCACTATTTGTAGTTCTATTAGTTCTTCCGTGCTGCTTCTTTCTTTTCTCTGCAAGTCATCGGTTTCTTTGTCCATCACTTCCGGAGACCTTTTTGCCTGATCTTCAGTCTCGGCTAGGTCCTCCACTTTCATGGCGTCAACCTCTTGGTCCAGAGCGGTGAAAAAGGTTTCTCTGGCCACGTTTCTCCAAACGTGACCAGTCCTCCCCGCCCAGCGGAAGGAATTGTGGTCCATTGTCCCACAACAGCTGAATGCCTTGTCCGGCGGAGCCATCGTCTGCTCCGACATCCACTTCGTCTATATGCAGAGGCGGTATAACATTGTCTGCGATATGGGGTACTACATTAACCTGGACTGTCCTTCATTTCCTTGTAATACCTCTTCTAGTCTCAATTTCCATTGTGACAGACGGGCTAGATATTTCTATGGGATTGTCAGCGCCGAATACATCGATCGTAAAGAAGTCTTCTCTTATTCGTTAGTCTTGTCACTCACTGGCCAATCCGTCCGTTATGTTGTTACGCTGGCTACCATTGTCCAGCGGAACACGACAACACATGTTCTTGTTTTTGCCCTGACATCTTGCTGTTACTTATCGCGCTCCAATATTAACAGGGTTACTTCTTCTTTGAAACAGTGGTAACATTTTCTACCTAGCTTCTTTTTCCTTTCCTCAATCTCCTTGATGATGAAACACATGACATTGGAATGGGGTCCTTTGCAGTAAAGGCATGCCACCTTTGTGCGTTTTGTTCCCCTTTCATTGGAGTTCTTTATCTTCTTCTTTCCTCGAAACGCTGTCCTGGAGTTGGGTGTTGGTGGCAAGGACCTGTGATCTTCCTGGTCTCTCTTTTCCTCGCTGGGTTCTTTCTGGACTCCAACGTATAATGCTCCTGTGGATATTTCTTGAGATTGATATGAGTGACTTGAGAGTATGGGTTGGCTCGCCTCACCTGCGGCGCTCTCCCTAGCTGTTGTTATACGTTGCAGGCTATCCCGGATTTCCTCTACACTCTCTGTACACGACAGCAGATGTAGCTCATAATCGACAATGTGTTGTCCCTCGCTCGCTGTTCTTTCGCAGCGTCTTACGGTCTGCCAAAACTTCCTCTGTATTCAGTTGTGTCTGGGTACACTTTTCTACATATTCCATTGACGGGTTGTTATTATTTTTTATGTACCTGTGTACTTCCATTGTTATTGTGCCAATGTATCACTCAAATAGATTAAACTTATTTGCCAACCTCCTCCTCAGTGACCCTCTCAAACTCTAGAGGTCTACTCGATCACGTTCGCCAGCTTCTGGTGCATCTCAAGGAGAGATAGGTGCATGAGCCTTAGCCGAAGTACTCTGGGGTCTGCCGTCTCATCTTGCACCTGAAATTATGAGCGCGTGACGTATTGTTAATTCTCTTTTATTCAAGACATCCTTTTTATCCCGAGTGATATGGAAATGCATTTTTCTTATATCGTTAGCGTCCTATTTGGTAATATAGGGGGCTAATTTCATTTTTCAAATGTTTATCAAGACACAATCCGAAAAAAACTACTTCAGTCTAAAGGACCGAAAATAAGTTTCAGATTTCTTGATCACTTCCTTTACAGATATTCATGTCTTAGTGGTAGCTGGTGTGTGACGTCATTTGACTATTTCGCTGTACGGATGAGCGCTACGCTCAAATCCAATTTCAAGCATGTTATCTTTGACTTACGCCCTTTTAGAACGAAGAGCTTCAATTTCCATTTTAAGTATGAACCTTCATACTTACTAAGTACAAAACAAGTCAATACATGTCAATCAATTCATGCTACACTTTGCAACATGAATTGACCGACATGACATGAAATATATGATGCTTTATTATGATTTATTTATAGTACTTCTTAAATCGGTATAAAATTTATAAACTGATCCTTAATAATTAAATTGTACTTTACCATTGACATTGATATATATATATATATATATATATATTTCATGGCATGATAATTTCTATTTCTATTTATTCATAGTATAAGACATTAGCTCTTTTATATGTTTCCATTTCATGTTTCTAGACTTAAGTTATAAATATGTTGTATGCCAGCTATCTGTTAGATTGTGACGGATGCTATGCCATGTAAGAACTTTTATAATACTTGCAATCTGACAATAATTTCTATTCTATTCTGTAAAAGACAAAATAAGTGTCTCTACAAATTCTTCAAACTTTCTAACTAGCCACACACATGATAAAAGTAATAATAACAATGATTTGTATACTTAGGGATAGGCCCATCCGAATATTCAGTCGCCATTTTCTTCATACAACGAAACACAGCGCCGTCTGGCGGTCAACTGCATGAACTGCGAGAATGTTTTGCGCGCCATAACCTCGCAGTGACGTAACGAGAGATGTTGCTGGCCTTTTATTTTATTCAGTGCAAGCGACGCGAATGCTGTAATATACTTTTTTCTAATAAAACATGATTCAAAATCAACTTTTGTTTATTTATTGACATAATAATTATTTATTTATATTTTCTTAGAAGTCCAAATTAAACATCTCACGTGAAATTATTCATGTGTTAAAATGACGTCCTTACAAGGTTACTTTTAAACAAGCAGTCTCTGTAGCTATGGCAACTCCGTAACATGGCGTCAATATGGCGATTTTGTGTCATAAATTTATTGTTTACAAAAATATTTCGATTGATGGAATAAACACAAGGTAATGTTAATCACCGATGAAACGATATTTCATGACACTTTTTCATTTCGCCTACATGATGTCTGCAGCCTTTTATCACGCAAGTCGGCATTTTTTAAGAGTTGCGTAGGTATAGGTATGTTGTTTGTCATCCGCACTCGCCGGTGTCTCGCTGGGCACCGTCACGATTGGTGACCAAACTTGGATTCGGCACCAACAAAGTGGGGTTATATGTCATGTGCGTAGACCCGGTCTATACGAAGTACTATATATATCTATGAATAATGATTAAATAATATGTAAGTATTCGTATTATATTCTTGCGCACGGGCGTGCGCAGCAGTAGTGTCCCAATAAAAGTTTCCTTTCTGTCTGAGGCTGCACCATCGACAGGGGTGCTGCCATAAATGGGGCATGATGATGATAAATCTTAATCTCTTATTGTAATTTAATTTTTATTGGCACCCACCTTGACTTCACCGTCTCGCGTAGCACCAGAATCGCTTCACGCGAATGTGATTTCCGCGCACTAACAATACACTCGTTACTCCCTTTCTTATTACTTGTAATAAAGAGTAACGTTTCCACTTTTTACCTTCTACTATATATATCTTCTTCCGTTTTTACTTCCTTCTTTTATAGATCGTATTTTCAAGATTAATTTGTAAAAAAAGTAAGTTACCAAATCAAATAAACGTAAGTTCAGTAACTTTGAATATGGGTGTCATTTCTTAATCAAATAAACAAACTTTCTATTCTATATAAAGTAACGGCCCCTATCCATGACACCTCGCCAATATCAAAGTAAGGACCACAGGCCTACAAGTTGCTCGGTAACAACGGCAAATGTGCTGTGCAAATAATTAATAAACCAAAATAAACGAACCTTTCAAAGGAAAGAAGCTATTGACGGCTATACGTCAAAAATGTTGGTTTGTTTTCGTTTCACGAATCGTAAACTAAGTTGACAATTAGTATGGCTCTCATTAGCCAATGAGAGTGACGTATTTCCATAATAGTTACGCAAACTGCCGGTTCCACTACCAGTATTCTCTTAGCAAGCGAAAACAAAATATGTTGTGCCATGGAAGCAATAATAATAAATGGAAACACCACCGCGACCATAGTCATGTATTAAATGAAACGCTTCTATCTATCCCTCTCTAATCGAATATAAAAAAAAGACACGCCATGCGTTCTTATGATACGTCTACACGCTCGGCGCTCAAACCAACGTTCAACGAGCACGTTCACGAGTACGCGCGTGCGAACGTACCATCAGTTACTATCTCCATGTTTGCTAGCTTGTAAACTCTTAGGCGTTTTTGCGACGCATAAACATTTACAGACCAGATTTTGTTTTACCTTCGTACTGCATCGAAGTATACAATGCATAGACCATGGTTGTGCATGGCTCATGCAGGCATAAAGTGAATTATTGTCACTGTATCTCCATCCAAACAAAACGACAAAATGATTTATTTCAGATAAAAACACAATAACAAAAAAAAAATACAATAAAGTGAATTAGAGTAAACAACTTACCAAGATAGAAGTTTAACTTATTCTATTCTTACCTATGAGTCCACACTAGGATCCCTAGGCTGTGGACTCATCTGGAATTCTGATTTATTTATTTAGCAAAATGCACATTCTTTTCTATTATAATATATTCTCGAAGTCAGTTTCTGGGTCTGCACCATGGGCTTCTGGCCCTTGCTGTAAAAAAGGCTGTGAGTTTCTTGGTCTCCACCGTGGGCTTCTGGCCCTTGCTGTAAAAAAGGCTGTGAGTTTCTTGGTCTCCACCGTGGGCTTCTGGCCCTTGCTGTAAAAAAGGCTGTGAGTTTCTTGGTCTCCACCGTGGGCTTCTGGCCCTTGCTGTAAAAAAGGCTGTGAGTTTCTTGGTCTCCACCGTGGGCTTCTGGCCCTTGCTGTAAAAAAGGCTGTGAGTTTCTTGGTCTCCACCGTGGGCTGTGAGTTTCTTGGTCTCCACCGTGGGCTGTGAGTTTCTTGGTCTCCACCGTGGGCTGTGAGTTTCTTGGTCTCCACCGTGGGCTTCTGGCCCTTGCTGTAAAAAAGGCTGTGAGTTTCTTGGTCTCCACCGTGGGCTTCTGGCCCTTGCTGTAAAAAAGGCTGTGAGTTTCTTGGTCTCCACCGTGGGCTTCTGGCCCTTGCTGTAAAAAAGGCTGTGAGTTTCTTGGTCTCCACCGTGGGCTTCTGGCCCTTGCTGTAAAAAAGGCTGTGAGTTTCTTGGTCTCCACCGTGGGCTTCTGGCCCTTGCTGTAAAAAAGGCTGTGAGTTTCTTGGTCTCCACCGTGGGCTTCTGGCCCTTGCTGTAAAAAAGGCTGTGAGTTTCTTGGTCTCCACCGTGGGCTTCTGGCCCTTGCTGTAAAAAAGGCTGTGAGTTTCTTGGTCTCCACCGTGGGCTTCTGGCCCTTGCTGTAAAAAAGGCTGTGAGTTTCTTGGTCTCCACCGTGGGCTGTGAGTTTCTTGGTCTCCACCGTGGGCTGTGAGTTTCTTGGTCTCCACCGTGGGCTTCTGGCCCTTGCTGTAAAAAAGGCTGTGAGTTTCTTGGTCTCCACCGTGGGCTTCTGGCCCTTGCTGTAAAAAAGGCTGTGAGTTTCTTGGTCTCCACCGTGGGCTTCTGGCCCTTGCTGTAAAAAAGGCTGTGAGTTTCTTGGTCTCCACCGTGGGCTGTGAGTTTCTTGGTCTCCACCGTGGGCTGTGAGTTTCTTGGTCTCCACCGTGGGCTGTGAGTTTCTTGGTCTCCACCGTGGGCTGTGAGTTTCTTGGTCTCCACCGTGGGCTTCTGGCCCTTGCTGTAAAAAAGGCTGTGAGTTTCTTGGTCTCCACCGTTATTAGCTCTGACCCGGGTCCACGCGCGACCTTCTGTGGTCGCGCGGAGCTCCTGAAACAAAACTGTGAGCTTTCTTGGTCTCCACCGTTATTAGCCCTGACCTGAGTCATCGCGCGACCTTCTGTGGCCGCGCGGGGCTCCTGGAACAAAACTGTGAGCTTTCTTGGTCTCCACCGTTATTAGCTCTGACCCGGGTCCACGCGCGACCTTCTGTGGTCGCGCGGAGCTCCTGAAACAAAACTGTGAGCTTTCTTGGTCTCCACCGTTATTAGCCCTGACCTGAGTCATCGCGCGACCTTCTGTGGTCGCGCGGAGCTCCTGAAACAAAACTGTGAGCTTTCTTGGTCTCCACCGTTATTAGCCCTGACCTGAGTCATCGCGCGACCTTCTGTGGCCGCGCGGGGCTCCTGGAACAAAACTGTGAGCTTTCTTGGTCTCCACCGTTATTAGCTCTGACCCGGGTCCACGCGCGACCTTCTGTGGTCGCGCGGAGCTCCTGAAACAAAACTGTGAGCTTTCTTGGTCTCCACCGTTATTAGCCCTGACCTGAGTCATCGCGCGACCTTCTGTTGTCGCGCGGGGCTCCTGCAAACAGAAACTGTTTAGTACATGATTTCTCTACTATAAAACTCCCCCTCTCATCCTCAGGGAGCCTCCCGAGCGAAGGAAGATTGCTATATTATACTATATCATTAAAAGGCTTCGCTAATCTCTACACATGGTTGTTTAGCATCTCCACCATTTTATCGCGGCGTTATTCTAGGTACAATGGTTCTATGTACGTATGTATGTCTTTCTTTTGTACATCTAGTAAATAAGAGTGAGCACGAATTACGCGCTCACCTGCCTGAGTGTTAAACGCCACGATAAGACACTGAAGTTCTATTCTAAGTATATTGCAAGTGATGATGAGAGAGGAAACTATACTATCGACTGGTTGCGTCGGACATCGCCCGACCAACCGACTTCTGTTCTATAATTTCTAGTCGGAGATTCTGTTCTCCTTACGAGCCTCCACAACACCCCTTATAGCTCGCCCATGCCTCGCACTGCTACACTTTCTATTCTTGGTAGCTTCTTACTTAGGTAATTCTCATCTAAGTTCTACATCTCGTCTCTCATCTCACATGCTTCTAAACATATATATAATGCACAAACGACTCACCTGATTCCTCACATGTACAGCGATCGTCTTGCGCTTGTTCTTACCATTACACTATACCTTCTGCTGGTTGCATCGGACATCGCCCGACCAACCGATTTCTGTTACCGGTTATCCTTTGATGAGGGAGTAAACTATACTTCTACTGGTTGCATCGGACATCGCCCGACCAACCGATTTCTGTTACCAATTATCCTCTCCCGACCGGTTCATTTCACTGCGTCTAGTACTTAATTTTTCTTTCCTTTCTTCGTCCCTCTAAGAGCCGTGAATAACAGCTGTCATATCTGAACTTACCCTCCTATAATATTCTTTCTAGTATTGCCAGATAATCAAAGCTATTCCAGTAACAAGAATACACGCTTACTGGTTTTATTGAAGATTCGCGCTTGTCGCGACAGGAGTGCTTATCTTTTGTTCGTTTTTATAGCCGATAGCTCATCGCTTACTCTTACGTTTTACGTTTACACATACGCTTACGAAACGTCAAATGTCACAGGGACACTATTGTATGAAATGACAAACTTCGATATTGACAGTCAACACCCTATAGATAGTGGCGCCAATACTAGTGAGAAGGAATACCTACTGTGGCCCTCATTGGCAACATTGCATCTCGTAGAATAGGGATGTAGACAGGGTGAAGAAATCGAAATTCTAATTAGTCCGTCAATCAGGTAATAAAAAAATATTAGACACGTATTTTTTGTTTTATCAAATTAACAAAGAATGACTAAGTTAAAACGCATTAAAGTTGGAGAGTGGGGACTAACTACGTCACTGTTAGGTTAGGTATAAATCGTACCTAACCGTGGCGTCACGCGACATTTCAACTCAATATATCTCCGTATAAGTTTGATTACGTGAAAAAAGAAAAAACACGTGTCCAATACTTTTCAATAATCTTCCTGATAGACTAAGGAAAAAAAGTTGTCGTCATCCCTATTGCAAGAGCCTCTCTCTAGCGGCGAATTCACTCGCGGCAGAGACAATATAATTATATAAGACTGTCAATCTCCTTACATTACGGCGTACATCGGAAATTATCCAGGGAGCTTTAAATTTTCATACTTCGCCTTTACAGCGCCATCTAGATGTTGCTCATGGAGTTCAAATTAGTATGCAGGCTACCTAGGCAGCGCCATCTATTATCGCGTTTAACACTTATTTCGGGCGTACGCTGATCTGTTTGAAGGTTGTCAATTGTCATTCTAAGTTTAGTAGTATTTTTTATTATTATTTATTTGAAGGTCCAAGAACACGTGAGAGCGGTCCACGGCTTGGAGCCCCGCACCGGGATGCAGTTGCGAGAGTGCGATCTATGCGGAGCCACTCTGGCCAGCAATGTGGAAGACCACATCAACAGGTGAGTTGAGGCATAGAGAAGTGATACAAGAAGAGTGGCAGAGCCCATACTGTAGTGCGTGCTCCGAAACCCGGGTTAACACTAGATCGACATCTAGCATCCAGTGGCTAAACCCCGATTACCCGACTGTTTAGCAGTTGCTTGCTACCGCTACTTGAAGCTAGATGGCGAGCCGAACGCAAACCATATTTTATTGCTTAACAGTTTACAGCTTACAACCAGAAGTCTGTGTAATGAGAGAATTTCTAAGAAATTCGAACCTAGTGGCAATGGGCGGGGCACATTGCTCGCAGGACTGATGATCGGTGGAGGTAGAAAGTTCTCGAGGAAACAGAGTGGCGTCCGCGAACCGGGAGACGAGGTGTCGGTAGGCCTCCAAGATGGAGTGACGACCTTGTAAAGGTCGCGGGAATCCGGTGGAAACAATTAGCGCAAGACCGGTCTGAGTGGCGAGCCCTGGCTTCAGCTGACATGATGATTATGATGATGACGAAATGACGATGATCATGATGATGATGATGATGATGATGATGACATTGATGATCATTGTCATGTCATACAATACTTAGCGTCAATGTTACTGTCACATTTGACGTTTCGGAGCCCTCAGTGTTACCAATTTAGCGTGTTCCAAAGTGGGGGGAAGGGGGGGCGTAGATATTGTAGATTTGAGGTTGCCTATACTGCACGACAGTGTAACTGGCAGATAATGTGCTAAATTAAATTGGCATCGTTCTCGTGTTCCTAGATGCCACGGCGGCAACTCTGGTGCCGAAAACCGCCAGTTTCCGTGCCACTTCTGCGAAAGCGTGTACGCCAGTCGCAAGGCTTGCTATACGCATCTCAGGATGAAGCATGGACGTGAGTATACTATATAACTAGGAACTTACTATATAATACAGTCGACAGATTTGGCTCAGTTGGTAGTCACTTGACTGTTAGGTGGTACAAAGTTCGCCGGGTCAGCTTGAGAATATATAATAGCAGAGACAGTGTAATTATATAAGACTGTCAATCTGCTTACATTACGGCGTACCTACATCGGAAATAGGCAGGGAGCGTCAAATTCTCATACTTCGCCTGCACAGCGCCATCTAGATGTTGCTCATGGAGTTCAAATTAGTATGTATGCAGGCTACCTAGGCAGCGACATCTATTGTCGCATTTAACACTTATTTCGGGCGTACGTGTTTTATTTAATAAATGAACTATTCAGACTTACTCACAATGTATTTATTACATTAGTATAACAATTGGAAAACATAAACTTTCGATACTGATTACTTATAAGACATTGACAAAGAGTGGGCGCTAATCTGTCTGACAGCGCATTGACATGTTCACAGATTATATAACACGTCCCCTACAAGTCTAAGACCTGCCTAGGTCTGACAACACGACCACTTCGCGTACAGATCTGAGGTGGTGGTGCTGCAGACTCCTCAACTTCACAATCAACTATAACTTTTTTATCCTTATTTGCTAAATCAAATTCTAATAAGTCATCACTTATATTTCTATTGAGAGGGTCAGACTTTGTGCATGATTTTTTCAAATGATATGTGGTACGCCTGAAGGGCCTGGTACCACTATCCTTTCTCACCCAATATGATTTAGGTTCCTTACATTTCTTTACAATTACACCTTTCTCCCAACAGTCATTTCTATTTGTTTTGATTACAACTTTATCACCCTCTTTGAAAGAAACGTCTTTTTTTTTAATATTCTTGTCATGTATTTTTTTTGTATAAGACTGTTTCAACGTTAACAACTTAAAAATTTCCTTCTCTACCTTAGGTTCTAATGCCATTAAAGTTGTGGGTACATTAGTTCTTACTCGTCTACTGTTTAAAATCTGAGAAGGTGACACTTGTAAGCCGGACAATGGGGTGTTATTATAATTCATTAAATAGTCCCTGAAATCCACTTGATCCTCAGCAGCTTTCCTTAACAAATTCTTACTAATACCAACTGCTTTTTCGGCCATGCCGTTGCTTCTGGGATAATGTGGACTACTGGTAGTAATTGTAATATCTTTTGACTTATAGTAATCAATACACTCTTGGGATTTAAATGGATTGTTATCTGCTATTATTTCTACAGGATAGCCAAATCTTGTGAATACCTCTTGCATGGCATCTATTACACATGTAGAAGTTTTATTTAATAATGGTCTGATTTCTAACCAATGCGAGAAATAGTCAACAATGACTAGATATGGCTTCCCTGCAAATTCCAATATGTCAGTCCCAATTTTCAAATACCTACCCTTTGGAATTTTGTGAGGAAACAATGGTTCATGTGCATTAGCTCTGCTATATTTTTCACATGTGCGACATTGTGTTATAAACGTCTGAATGTCTACATTAAGTTTTGGCCAGTAGAACAATTGCCTGGTTCTTTGTGTACACTTACTTATACCACAATGGCCCTCATGGACAAGTTTTAACACATATTGTTTTAACGAATCAGGCACTATTATTTTGTTGCCAACAAAAACCAATCCAGACTCGACATATATGTCATTTTTGAGCTTGTAATATGGTAAGCAATTATCTAAAATTTTATCTTCTTTTGGCCAACCATTATAATAGTAGTTGCTTATTTGTGAAAGGGTTTCATCGCGACTGGTTTCAAGTCTGAATTGTTCTTTTCTTTCATCACTCATAGGCAAATTAGAGGATACAGAATGAACCATTTCTAACATTTGTGGGTCAGTTTCAGTTACTTTTAGACCATTCCTAGATAACATGTCTGCAAAGTGTATTTCTTTACCTGGAATATACTTTAACTCCAGACTGTAATTTAACAATTTTAAACAAAGACGGCGTAACCGTGGTGATCCTACCTTACTTATGGGTTTTACGACAATAGCAAGTAATGGCTTGTGGTCAGTTTGGACTAGAACTTTTGAGCCATATATGTATTTATGAAATTTCTGAGTCCCGAAATAAATCGCTAGTAGTTCCTTTTCCGTTTGACTATAATTTAGTTCACAATCGTTCATAGTTCTAGACGCACAGGCCACTAATTGGAGTACATTATTTTCATCCTTTTGAAATAGGCAACAGGCAATTCCATTTTGAGAAGCGTCACATTGAAGTACAATTTGTTTGCGAGGGTTAAATGAGCACAGAGCAGGAGCAGCGGATATTTTTAATTTTAATTCATTAAAAACCTTATCATGATATGGCAACCATTGAAACTCTGTATCTTTTCTAAGCAACTTGCATAATGGTGACATTAGTTCAGCCATTTCTGGAAGATATCTTCTTACATAGTTAAATGAACCAATAATTTTTTGTAGTTGTTCTTTATTATTGGGTGCTTGTAATTCCAGAAGTGACTCTACTCTTACTTTGTCAATACTCATGCCCTTGCCATTAAATATCTGGCCTACATACTTAACTTCTTTTTGTTTATACTGCAATTTATCTTTATTAAAAGTGGCATTTATTTGACGAGCTTTATCTAAAACTTTACTCACAGTCTCATCATGTGCTTCCTCAGTATCACCCATAATTAAAATATCATCAAACCACGTTATCACATTGGGAATGTTCCCAAAGTAGCCTTCAATTTGGTCCTGGAAAAGGTCAGGAGAGTTAGACAAACCATATGGTAATACTAAGTACCTATATACTCCAAATGGTGTGGAGAAGCAACACTTCCATGAAGATTCTTCAGTAAGAGGTATACAGTGAAAAGCTTCGGATAGGTCAAATACAGAAAAATATTGCTTTCCTTCTAGCCTTTCTGAAATTTCATCTACAGTAAGTAATGTTTTAGGCTTTCTTGACAATTACAACTCTATTTATACAAGCTGTAGAGTCAATGTCGTCTACTTTTATGATTGCACCTCTATTTACTAATCTATCTAGTTCTAAGCGCAATGGCTCATGCAAACTGTAGGGAATTTTCGGTGCAGGATGACAAATTTGTTCATGAGGGACCGTGGGTATTGAACACTGTTTTGGAAATCTACCATGTCCTTGAAACACATCTAAATTATCATTGATAAATTTTTCCTTACCCGTATCTCCTTGAACTTCTACTGAGTGGATCCTTTTTATCAGATTTAAAGATATACATGCTGGTAAACCTAATAGCATAGATTTGCAGTCCACCACCATGAAGTTCTCATAACATTCTTGATTTTTATATTTACAGTGCAGATTTACCATTCCTATGGGTGTAATCATTGAGCCCTGGAATGCTTCAAGTTTTTTGTTACATGGTTTCAGAGTTAAATTTGTACCAAGATTTTCAAACACTCTGATGGGCATGACACTAACATCCGCTCCTGTATCAATCCGGCACTTAATGAGTTTCTTTTCTATGGTGATTTTCTCTACCCAATCATGTTTATCAGCGCCTATCTTTTTTACACATCCGCAGTAGATAGAGTCATCAGAGTCATTATTGTCTGATTTTCCAGTGTTGTTGACTTCTTCCGCTACAGCCCTTACGCTTTTACGGCCTTTTATTCTACAGCTCACTGCTAAATGGTTCATAATACCACAATTGGTGCATTTTTTCCCATATGCTGGGCATTGACGGTAGCCATGCTTAGTTTGGCATCTTCTGCATTTGAAAATTTTATTTGAAGTACTTTTTTGTACATAATCTATTTCCACACTTAGGCCTGGATTCATCTCTTGCACTTGTAATTTGCTTTGTTCCGAGGTCCGGCAAAAATTCGCAGCTCTTTCCAATGTTCTCTCGTTCATCCTGAGTAAATTTTCTTGGACAGTTTTGTCATTGATTCCTTGGACAATTTTGTCCCTAAGAAGTTGGTCTTCTATTGGTTGATCAGATAATTTGTAGTTGCAACTTCCAATTAGCTGTTTGCAATCCGTGAAAAAATTTTCAAAGGATTCGTTGGGTTTTTGTTTCCTTTCGTTAAACTTGTAACGCTCGAACACTTCATTAATTCTCGGACTTACATACTTGCCAATGGCCGTCATGACGCTTTCATAATTTTCAAACTCTTTCTCCGAGAGAGGCAACGTCATCAATATTCGAGCTGATTCTAAGCCCATCATATTTCGTAGCAATGCTAACTTTACTTTATCTTCTGCATTTTCCTTCCCAATACTTATTAAATAATCACTGAAACAACTTTTCCAAAATCGCCATTCCGCCGCCGCATTTTTCGCTCGCAAGTCGAAATTAGGTGGAAGCTTGACGGCCGACTGCGCCATGTTTTATTTAATAAATGAACTATTCAGACTTACTCACAATGTATTTATTACATTAGTATAACAATTGGAAAACATAAACTTTCGATACTGATTACTTATAAGACATTGACAAAGAGTGGGCGCTAATCTGTCTGACAGCGCATTGACATGTTCACAGATTATATAACAGTACGTACGCTGATTTGTTTGAAGGTTGTCATTCTTAGTTTACCTTACTTCTTCTATGATAATAGCTTCCTCCACAGTCCACTGCACGTTCTTGGTACAGGAATGCACAACTTAAAAGGCTTACCGATGTACCTGCGCAGAAGTCGAATTTTAAGAGCACGGGAAATATCGATACTTGCTGATTGGTCACTACCGCGGGGATTAACCAATCACCAAGTGGGATGAGTCCACTTCTTAGACACTGTAAATATTTTTTCACCCCTCCTATTCGAAAAGAAGTGTTTTGTTGCCCGTTTAGAGGGAGCAAAATGCGATTTTGCTCCCTCTTCGCTTTTTTTTTAATTTTTTTCATTTCTGCCCCGCTAACAGGGAGCAAAATACGTTTTAGCAGTGCGTTCACGGAGCTGCGGAGACTGTAAAAAGTTGTATTCAAAAGTCGTATCTTTTTCGTATTTAGAATTTTATATATCGGCGTTTTACATAAATACTTTAATTCACATACTAAAAATCCATAAATTCATAAATATATACTTAATTTTGATAAATTATTTTCTATTATCTTTTATTTTCAATTTGGCTGAATGGTGCAGGCCGATGCCGTAGCATACCTCGCAAACTCGACGTGTGATCGAATTAAAAAAAAAACTCGAACCCGCGAATTTCGTGAGCGCTCATTTCCTTGCCGTATTATTTTACACTTAATTTCCAAAATAAAACGTACTTTATGTAGTGTTATGAATTATTTCGTAGAGAATGAATGAAATCAAAAAGTGATTTAGGTGATGTATTGGGATCACCACCTCTGAGAATTCCAAAGGAATATTATGTAAGTACGTAATATGAATTGCACTGCCCTTTTTTCATTTTATCGCAAATGTATTAAAAAACTTTGTTTGATACATGAGCGAAATTGTCATAAAATGTATTTTTTTCACATTTGTTAAAATTTACCTATTATTATGAACGCAACGCATGCGAGCATGACAGAATATAAATACATACAATGAAGTAGTCAGAGATTCTTCAATATGGAAGCCATTTTCGCCTTCTGCCTATGAATTTATGATAGGCGCGCGAAACACACGTTCTTTTTAACCTTGTTTGTTTCTAAATGTATTATTTTTTTGTTTTACTTAATTTAATGACAATGATGAACGAATGATCTTATGATTTTCTCATAGGAGGGGTGAAAAGCAGAGTGTACAACACGGTAGCAAACTTATTTATGCCTTGGGTGACAAAGCTTGAATCCCTCGCTAGCTCAAGATTCCACGCTAGAATCCCTCGCTTACGCTCGGGATTCTATTCTGGAATCTTTCGCGTCGCTCTGGATTCAATCCGTCACCCGCGGGAAAATATACCATTTTGCTCCCTAGTCATACAATCTACTATATGATGATTTTAAGTGAAACAGTAGCGCCATCTTGTAATTGTTACGTGAACTATTTGTTGCACTAATTGTTTTTAGGTGTCAATCATTGATATTTTTATGCAAATAGCTATATTTCTTATAATACAAACTTAGATAACTAATCAGTGTAAAATAATTACGAATATCTCACGATAATTACCTTCGCATGTTCATAATATTATGACGATGACGCCTGTCATGTAGTGTCGCCCACAAACGCTTGGGGAGCTGTTATCGCTGCAAGTTTGATTCGCAGTGATGCGAATCGTGTCTTGTACGAATGAGACTTTAACTGACGACAAATTAATATGAATACTATAACGATCACATAAGGTCGATTTTAGGTAGCGTATACTTATATTCTTACGTGTATTTTCGGAGTCTTCTTTCCTTGTCTGCGCGATCGAAGATTCACGACGCGCCTAATAAATTGGGTTCACATGTGCCTAGTAATTGAGGTAGGCTTATATTACTACTACTACTATTACAGCCTATTTGTGAGCCACTGCTGGGCACAGGCCTCCCCTCATCATGAGAGGGTTTGGGGTATAGTCCCCACGCGGGCCCAGTGCGGATTGGGGACTTCACACACATCTTTGAATTACTTCGCAGATACGTGCAGGTTTCCTCACGATGTTTTCCTTCACCGAAAAGCTCATGGTAAATTCAAATTGATATAAAAGGCTATCTATGACAAGGGCCCCGCAGCCTCCAAACCTCCCTAAAAAAATTCCAGTGAAACTGAGCAACGACCAGACGCCCAAGTACACTCCCCGCGAGCGCAAGAAGTGCCACATCTGCGAGCGAGACTTCAGCCAGAAGCAGATACTCAACAAACACCTGTTGAAAGCGCACGGATACGAGGTACGTGAAGATCATCATCACCATCATCATCATCATCATCATCCATCATCATCATCCTCATTATCATCATCATCGTCGTCCTACTCATCGTCATAATCATCATCATCATCATCATCATCATCATTATCATCATCATCATCATCCTCGTTATCATCACTATCGTCGTCCTCATCGATCATCATCATCATCATCGTAGTCCTCCACATCGTCATCATCATCGTGATCATCATCATCGTCGTCATTATCATTATCATCATCATCATCATCATCATTATCATCATCATCATCGTAGTCCTCCACATCGTCATCATCATCATCATCGTCATCATCATCATCGTCGTCATTATCATTATCGTCATCATCATCCATCGTCATCGTCGTCGTCGTCATCATCATGTCATCCGAAAGACGTACACTGCTGGACATAGGCATCCCCCGAGGCTCGCCACTCCGACCGGTCCTGTGCCAAGACAAATCCCGGGAATCCCAGGATTCCTCAGAAATCTCAGAAATCCCGAAAAAAAAAGAAATAGTGTCCCGGAAAAGGGCTTTGGAAAGTTAGTATAAAATTCCCGGCAAAACGAAATCGCTAGCAAAAGATCGTAAGGATCCTTATTCTACCAACTCAAGTGTAGTAGAAGGCGCCCGGATTAAGAGGGTTTACTCCAAGAGTTGGCAACGTCGCAAATAGCTGTCAAATATTTTATTGCTTTCATTAATTTCTGTATATTACTGAATGAAAATATGAATTATCGATCTATGGTTGAATAAAATATTAAGTATGGATTGCAACGATTATCATAAGAACATGAAATATTTAGGATTATGGAAGTACTATCTTTTGAAAACTGTCCATCGCATTTTCCATGCGTTTTAATGTAATCTTATCATTTGAATGCCTAACCAACAAATATAAAACGAGACGCGTCATTCAGCCATAGAATGATAACTTGTTTTTTAATTCAGTAATATTGATAAATTAATAAAACAGCGAAATATTTGACAGCTATATGCGACGTTGCCAACTTTAGGGATAAACCCTCTTAAGCAATAACAGACTCTGCGTCAACGACTTAAGTGCTTCGCCGCGCGCCTTCTAAGTTGTGTTCTGCTATAACGATCTGTTCTTCTAGAGACAAAAGCGGTATCCTAGACGTCCACTGCTGGACATAGGCCTCCCCTAAGGCTCGCCACTCAGACCTATCTTGTACTACTCGATTCCACCGGATTCCCGCGACCTTTACGAGGTCGTATCTCCAACTCGTCGTATGTCCCCTTTGGCCTGGGAAAGAAATCCATACTAATATTACAAATGTGAGTGTGTTTGTTTGTCCTTCCTAACCTTCCTTCACGTCGCAACGAGTGGACCGATTTGGATGAAATTTGATATGGAGAGGGAAACGGCTAGTTTATTATGAATTTTAAGCTATTGCTCGTAGGGATGGGCTCTATAGCCCAAACCCTCTCATGATGAGGGGAGGCCTGTGCCCAGCAGTGGGACGCAAATAGGCTGTAGTAGTAGTAGGTAGTTCGTAGGGATCCTACCTAACCTACCTACTTAATATCAGCTGTAACGATCTCTCTCTCCTTCCAGGTACAAAAGCGCAAAGCGTTCATTTGCCCTCTGTGTCCCAGCCGCGTCAGCTACGGCGCTCAGTTCAGCCGCCACTTGCTGCGTGAGCACCGCGTCAAGGAGCATGTGGAGAGACTGCACTTACACTCCATGGACGGTAAGCGGGGTGAAACGTGGGTTCATTTATTGCCCTCTATGTCCTAGCCGCGTAAACTACGGTCACTTGCTACGTAAGCCGTCAAGCAGCATGTGGAAAGACTGCACTTACACTCCATGGACGGTAAGCGGGGTGAAACGTGGGTTCATTTATTGCCCTCTATGTCCTGGCCGCGTGAGCTACGGCCACTTGCTACGTAAGCCGTCAAGCAGCATGTGGAAAGACTGCACTTACACTCCATGGACGGTAAGCGGGGTGAAACGTGGGTTCATTTATTGCCCTCTATGTCCTAGCCGCGTAAGCTACGGTCACTTGCTACGTAAGCCGTCAAGCAGCATGTGGAAAGACTGCACTTACACTCCATGAACGGTAAGCGGGGTGAAACGTGGGTTCATTTATTGCCCTCTATGTCCTAGCCGCGTGAGCTACGGCCACTTGCTACGTAAGCCGTCAAGCAGCATGTGGAAAGACTGCACTTACACTCCATGGACGGTAAGCGGGGTGAAACGTGGGTTCATTTATTGCCCTCTATGTCCTGGCCGCGTGAGCTACGGCCACTTGCTACGTAAGCCGTCAAGGAGCACGTGGAAAGACTGCACTTACACTCCATGGACTTAATCCAATGCATGTAGAAAGACTGCACTTACACTCCATGGACGGTAAGCGGGGTGAAACGTAAGTTCGTTTGTGTGGCACCCGCGTAAGCTACGGCGCTCAGTTCAGCCGCCACTTGCTACGTTAGCCGTCAAGGAACACGTGGAAAGACTGCACTTACACTCCATGGACTTAATCCAATGCAAATAAATACGTAGCAGTGACAGTTCACTTCACTGGTGTCCGTCAGAAATTTCATATTTGGCCATGTGACATGCTGCGATCGTTTTCGTAACCCCCACTACTGACTTTGCACAACAGCGAATACCTACTTCCCATCGCGGCCACGGTCGGATCCAATACACACTATTTCAAGATCTTGAAGTGTGTTGATTATCATCATTCAGTGTTTAGCAGTAACACAATAGTTTACTGCTACATAAACGCATATTGCTTGTCTCAGTGACAATCCTACTGTAAAACCTAATGTAAGGTTTTTTGATAATAAACAAGAATACTATTCGTATCATAGTCGACTATCACTCTCGCCCTACGATCTCCGATCCCCTAATAGGGATGACGACAGGGTGAAGAAATCGAAATTCTAATTAGTCCGTCAGTCAGGTAATAAAAAAATATTAGACACGTATTTTTTGTTTTATCATATTAAAAAAGAATGACAAAGTTAAAACGCATTAAAGTTAGAGAGTGGGGGCTAACTACGTCACCGTTAGGTATAAATCGTACCTAACCGTGACGTCACGCGACATTTCAACTCAATATATCTCCGTATAAGTTTGATTACGTGAAAAAAGAAAAAATACGTGTCCAATACTTTTCAATAATCTTCCTGATAGACTCAGGAAAAAAAAGTTGTCGTCATCCCTATTACCATTACATTACAATCTAAATATACCATTAAAAATGTACCTACGTAGGTACAGGTCGCGATCTTGAGCGGTGATCGAAAGTAGAGGGGATTTCTGCGCATGTGTTTACGTGCTCACTTTACTACCACCCGCTGCTGACTCCATGGATGAGGAGTGGCAGTCTCTTCCAAAGACTTACTTCTGATAGCTTGGTACTCGGGGTATATTTACCTGAAACTTCAGAAGTTTGGTGAAGAAAACAAGTAAAGTAAATAAAATAACCAAAGTTCAAGGATGCGTTTTATTAATTTAATCTTGTGTCACTTTGAACAATAAAGGATAAATGTTGGTTTTCCAGAACAATAACAATGACTCCAATAAGGAATTGACATACTCTTCATCATAGTCCACAGGAACGATATTTACATTATCTGTATTTTTAAACTCTGAGTCTGCAACACACAAGTAACCCTTCTTCATGCCACAGATGTACATTTGGAGTTGAATCTCGGCATAAAATTTATTTGCGGGTTTCCCGTTTTTTACATAGGTCTTGGCGGTATTTTGACTCTTTGGACATTTGATTTGGACGAGGAAGTCTTTGCCCACACCGTCAGGTGAGCCCGCGATCATGGGATAATCTTTACTAATAAAGAGACCACTTTTTGTAACGTCTCTCCCGAGAGCTTTTTGAACTGCTTGTAATACTGCAGATTCCAGTACCCTGAGACGTTTCTTCCGCAGTCTATCAGGGTCAGGGATTTCGCCCAAAATTATTGCCTCCAACTCCAGTGCTGTGTCATTATCTTGACACTCCATAACATCATAGGCCATCAAAGGTGTTATCCTAGCATAACATAACTCATGCCATAAGTTACACACTTTTCTAGTCTCCTTTTCTATATTTTTAAGAATCTCCATAGTAAATAAAGGGGATATTTTCCCAATGAACTCATCGACGGATTCTTCTTTGTACTTAAGGACCAAGTTATATAGAGACATCTCTTCCTCGTCTGATGGAGTATAATTGTGATATCTGACTATCGGACAATCCCTGAGGCCTTTGGCTGTGGCCATTCTCACAAAATCATCTAAAACTTTGGTATCTCGAGGTGGCGCTGGGATTTTCCGCTTCGTTCCACCACCCAATTCTTTGCATGTAATAATTTTTTTAGTTCCAACCAAAGCGTTGAATGATTTCTCCCAATATTGTTTATGCTCGCGCGTATCTGGCTCCATGCTTCTTCTGTGCAGCCACAACAAGAAAGCAACAGAATGCACACAGCCAACTGTACATTCATGGCATTGCAAGCTTGCAACTCTGCAATCATCTTCATCCACATTAATTGTGATTGAATACGATTTAGACGGTTCGTAGGGACAGACATTGCACTTGACCGTACAAATATTTGAATCTCTTTTCAGTTGAACGTAACCAATAGCATGGTCCCCGTAGCAATCTTCCTCCGGTCTGAAAAAGACAAAAAATAAAAAGAATTACTAACAATTCCTTTTAGTTTTATATAAACCATTAACCAAGTACTTCATAGTTTAATCCTGTACGTAAAAGCGACAAGATAAATGTATGTAATAGTAAAATATTACGTTACGTTTATTTATAATAAAATCAAATTTATTTCAGATGTAATCCATAGTGTTAGTTACAATACTTACGAACTATGTTAGTATTAAGATGAATAATGAAACTTACGGCTTTTCTAACTTTCCAAGTCCTGAAAAAAAATCCTTGTTGCTAGCAAAGAAATGTGCCACCATATAACTATCTATCTTTGGCAGATTATAATAGTCCGCTATAATAAACCCGTCTTCCAACTCCATTATTGTGCGTTTTATCGTTTGTTTCCGAAAAATCAACGAATATTCGCGAGATATTACTTTGAAAACAATGACTGACAGCCGGCACACCTATTTGACATTTGTTTGGGTGCGTTCCGTATCGCGCTCAAAGCGCTCACAGCGTTCACAACGCTCATAAGTGTCCCGAATCGATTGTTACGCTCACGACCGTGTGAGCGCGTTTTTGATTCGGAACGATCATAAGCACGCTCACGGCGCCAACTCTAGTAACTGTCAAACTTTTTTTTAATTAGGGAATCATGTCGTGTCATATGTATAGTTAAATGTCACTTTGACGTTTGCGCTCACAGCGCCCATGCCCCGCAGCGTGAGCACTGTGAGCGTCGATCGATGACGACTTCGATGACGTCATCAATTCCCTTAGCGCTGTGAGCGCACTCACAGTGTCCCGAATAGGGCTCAAAGCGCTGTGAGCGCGATTTGGAACGCACCCTTTGTTTTCTTTTTCTGTATTCGAATTTCGATTTTGTATCTATTACTTAAGTAAACCTCCCTGATTGGTGTTAGCGGCCAGTCACATACCTATCTGATCTGTCATATTTATAGCGGAGTTTCCGGTGCGGGAAAAGTTTAATTTAACTTGAATTTAACAAAGAGTAAAAATAGAAATAAACAGATAAGTAGTTTGGATTCGGTGTGCTAATGCCATTTCTTTTTTTTAACTAATGCGGAACTGTTACCTTTGTTGTACGTCGGTTAAAAATCATAGTTATGTATGTATGTAGTAATGCGATATCCAGTGCATCAAGGATAGTACATTTCATTAAAAAAAAAAAACAAGTATTTGGCGTGTTGAGGTGGTCCAAAATAGCGTTATTTTTATATAGTTCGAAAATCATTTTTGACAACTTATCTTGGATGCACATTACCGCAGTATATTTTTCACACGCCACCGGTTGTTTGTGGCCAAGTGGTTTGTCTCTTCTGATAATTTCGTCGACTCTCTTACCCCCTTACCGGAACACGACAGCGCGAGCAGCGAGCACTGCGGGTTAGTGGGTGTTTCTGAACGCATCTTGATTCTAGGTCTGTGGATTAAGGTCTATCTGTGGCTATGGATTATTAAGATATTGGAGATATTATAATGTAGCATCATGTAATTAATATTATAAACCGGTTACACACTGTAGCATTTTGTGATTTACCAATACAAAACAGTGATGGTAGCTATCTGGACGGACCATGCACCAGGTCTTAGAGATCTTCTACTATCTAAAGTCCCGCGCCTTCACATTTCACAACGCTTCATTTTTTTATTATTATTTAAAAAGCACCACCAACACTCTCAACGCATAGTGGATGGCTGTCTCAGCACGCACACATGTGTTGAGAGTGTTGGTGGTGCGTTTTAAATACATTGAAGCGCTTTAAAATGTGAAGGCGCGGGATTTTAGATAGTAGAAGATCTCTACCTCCGGCGGACAGATTCAAGCAGGGTGGCTGACGTCTGTCTAAAGCAAATGGATCTTACGAATGACGTATTTTATTTACCTAACCTCCTTCCGTTGTACGCCATGACGCATATATTGGGTCAAGCAAAACTTGGTGACGATATTTTACCCACAGAATCAGCTAGCGATTCTAAGCATGCTTTTTAGGTTCTTGATTTTTTTTCGACATGGTAAAAATAATTGTATGGCCCGTATGGGATTGGTCTGAGCGATACAAACATTTTTTTTACCGACTCGAAAAAAATGAATAAACCTAAAAAACATGCCTAGAATTGATAGCTGATTCTGTGGGTAAAATATCGGCACAACGTTTTGCTTGACCCTGTATAGGTTGTTGGCATGGGAACTGGGACTGGGGCTATATTCGAAGTCTTAAATAGGGATCTCCCTGTTCCCTATAGGATCGCTCACGCGTCAAGTTGAACTTTAAATCTAGCTGCTTAAAGTTCACGCGACGCATGAGAGATCCTATAGGGAACAGGGAGATCCCTATTTTAAGACTTCGAATAGCCCCAGCGGTGCTGATATATATGCGGCGTTGCGCTTGCGTGGAAAAGGTTAAGAGGGTTTATCCGGAAAATGTTTCGCTGTTTTTATTAATTTCTCAATATTACTGAATTAAAAAAGAAGTTATCATTCTATGGTTGAATGACGCGTATCGTTTCATATTTGTTGGTTAGGCATTCAAATGATAAAATTACATTAAAATGCATGGAAAATGCGATGGAAAGTTTTTAAAAGATAGTACTCCCATAATCCTAAAAATTTCATGTTCCTATGATAACTGTTGCAATCCATACTTAATGTTTTATTCAACCATAGAGCGATATTACTTATAGTCGAATGTTAATCTGAATACTTATATGTACTTATACCTACCGGACTTGCACGTCAGCAGTGAGCAGGCGCGGGCTGTAAACTGTTACGTGTTTTATCTGTGGTCGTGTTTGACAGCTTGAGAAGGAAGGTCTTTGGTTATAGGTTTTGGAGATAGAATATACGATTATACGATTGAAAGTAACACCGTCTATTTAATTAAACATGGTGTCAGGTTCTATCCACGCTGAAGGGAAATAAAAACACAAGAATGACTGAATCGGAAAAGAAAAACGAAAAGAATTTGCTTAGTGCAAATATAAATTCACTGAATTTTGAAGAGGAAGACATTGCTGGCGCTTGGAAAAAATGGCTGCAAAAATTTACATTTTTTCTTATAGCGTGTGATCTTGAAAGCGCATCAGATAAAAGAAAAATAGCTCTTCTGTTACACAATATAGGGGATGGAGGACTTAACATATATAATTCTTTTAATCTAGATGAAGAGAAATTGACCCTTAAAAAGTTAATAGAAACCTTCAATAATCATTTTCTCCCCAAAAGGTGTATTACAGTTGAAAGACACAAATTCTTTACGAGAAGACAAAAAGATACTGAATCTTTTAATGAATTTCTCACTGACTTACAAAGGAAGAGTTTGTCGTGTGAATTTGATAAGATGAAGGATGATTTGATAAGAGACATGATAATAGTGGGACTCAAAAACATCCATGTGAAGGAGAGACTGCTAAGAGAGGAAGAATTGACGCTAGATAGGACCATATCTCTTTGCAGGGCTGCGGAACTAACACAGTCTCAGCTGGCTGATATATCAAAACCAGAGGCGGTGTTAGCAATACATGAGAAGAAAGGACAAAGTATCAGAACTTGTTTCAGGTGTGGTTTTCAACCGTGGTCTCCTACACATAAATGTCCCGCGTATGGAACTATTTGTCGAAAATGCAAAGGAAGAAACCATCTTGAAAAAGTTTGTAGAAACAAAGTAGATCAGTTTCTACGGAAACAAGTGGCAAATGTTGATGAGCAGCAAGAAAATGAAGAAGTTGAGACATTCTTTGTTGGCAGCATAAACAAGAAGGACAGTTCTCGTGAGTGGTTTGAAATTTTATATATTAATGAAAAGCCTCACAAGGTTAAATTAGATACAGGTGCGCAGGTTAATGTCATGAGTTATAATGCATACAAAGAATTGGGTTTGAATCCCAAATTTATTGAGAAAAAACCTATTCAACTTGTAACCCTAGATGATAAAAATATATCAGTGAAAGGGGTCAGCATTTTAAAATGTTACCTTAAAAATGGGAAATGTGACAATGTTGAGTTTGTTATAACACACTCAAATTGCACTACTATACTGGGTCTCAGAACTTGCTCTGATTTTAAGTTAATAAAGAGGAATTATGTAAATAATGTATCAATGGATACAATGACAACCAAAATTAAAGAATACAAAGATGTCTTTGAAGGCATAGGATGTTTTGATAAAGTGTATAAAATTGTTTTGCAGGAGTCGGCAGTACCTAGAGCTGACCCACCCCGACGAGTTCCTATAGCTTTGAGAGAACCACTTAAATTGGAATTGGAAAAAATGGTGCAACAAGGTGTTATAGAAAAGGTAGAGGAGCCTGTTGAGTGGGTCAACTCTATTGTAGTTACAAAAAAAAGTAATAATAAACTTAGAGTGTGCCTAGACCCAAGATATTTGAATAACTTTATAATTAGATCTCACAATGCGCTTCCTACCGTTGAAGATATTATTGATAAACTATCTGGTTCTAAATATTTCTCCAAATTAGATTGTAATAGTGGCTTCTGGACTGTCTTGCTTGATTCTGAGAGCTCCAAACTTTGTACATTTTCCACACCTTTTGGAAATTTCAGATATAAAAGACTTCCATTTGGGCTTTCAGTGTCAACAGAGGCGTTTCAGGAAAGAATGAAGGAAGTATTCGAAAATATTAAAGGTGTAGAATTTTATGTCGACGATGTAATTGTACATGCAAGTACCATTGAGGAACATAATAGATTATTGCATAAGGTGCTTGAAATGGCACGAGAACATAATGTAAAATTTAACAAAGAAAAATGTGAGTTTTTAAAAAATGACTTGAAATTTTTAGGTGTCATTGTAGGCAAAGACGGGATTAAACCCGATCCATTAAAAGTCTTGGCAATAAATCAAATTAATAAAATTAATGATAGGAAAGAATTGGAACGATTCATTGGTATGACAAATTATCTATCAAAATTTATCAACAATTATTCAACAATTACTTCGCCTTTAAGAGAGCTACTGAAAAAGGAAGTTATATTTCAATGGAATGCATCTCATGAAAATGCTTTTTCTAAATTAAAAGAAGCTCTCACAAATGCTCCAACACTAAAAATATTTGATCCCAATAAGGAAGTTACAGTTTCAGTAGATTGTAGTTCTGAAGGTGTAGGAGCATGTCTTTTACAAAACTGTCAGCCAATTGCATATGCATCTAAAGCGTTAACTGACTGTCAGAAAGGTTATGCACAAGTAGAACGTGAGATGTTTGCAATCGTATTTGGTTGTTTACGATTTCATAAATATATTCTAGGGCGCTCTGTTACTTTAGAGACTGATCATTCAGCACTAGAAATATTATTCAGAAGACCATTGAATAAAGTTCCTCCACGTTTACAAAGAATGATGTTGAAAGTACAAGGATATGATTTAAAAGTCAAATATGTGCCAGGGTCTAAAATGTTCATATCTGACTTCTTAAGTAGATCATTTATAGATGATAAAGATGAAAATATAGATAAACTTGATGAAGAATTTAATAAAGAAATAATTTGTCATGTTCAGGTATCAGTGGATTTTCTTCCAATTTCGGATAATAAAAAAATATTGATCAGTCAAAAAACCAAGGATGACAGTACTCTTTCAAGTATTACACAATACATAACAAATGGCTGGCCTTTTTCTAAAAATGGAGTAAGTGATGATGTTAAACCATTTTGGAATTTTAGATTTGATTTAAGCATAGTGGATGGTATAATATTTAAAAATACTGTAATTGTTATACCATTTGCTTTACAAAAAATGATGTTGAGCATTGTACATGAGGGCCATCAAGGAGTGAATACTTGTATAAGAAGGGCTAAAAGTATCATGTTCTGGCCTGGTATGACTTCTCAAATTAAAGACTTATGTATAAATTGTCAGGTGTGTGCAACTTATAGAAATAATAATTGTAAAGAAACGTTACAGTTTCATGATATTCCATCACTGCCATGGATTAAGGTTGGATCTGATTTGTTTGAATTCCAGGGTCATCATTATTTACTCATTGTGGATTATTACAGTAAGTATATAGAAATAGCTAAGTTAGAAAATTTGTCTTCTGGTAATGTAATAAGACATTTCAAGTCCATTTTTGCACGACATGGCATTCCATTAGAGGTAGTATCTGATAATGGTCCACAATACTCAAGTGAAGAATTCAGTACATTTTCAGATGGCTATGGGTTCAAACATGTTACATCGTCACCAAATTATCCAAAATCGAATGGCTTGGCTGAGTCCAGTGTTAAAATAGTTAAAAGTATGTTAAGAAAATGTGTTCATGACGGTACTGATCCATATATAGGCTTGTTAAATATAAGAAACAGTACAAAGGAGAATAGCCCATCACCAGCCAATTTATTATTTAATAGGAATTTGAATTGTAAATGTCCTGTATCTAAACTTTATCTTCAGCCACGAATATTTCATAGGGATTTTGAATTGGATGCTAGATGTCAAGAAAAGATTAAAAAACATTATGATCAATTTGCAAAACCATTGAAAGAATACTCAATAGGTGATAATGTTTGGTTTAAAAAGAAAACTGAAGATAAATTTTGGACGAAGGGAAAGGTTTCTGATAAATCACCATTTCCTCGTTCATACATAATTGAAGATGAGAATGGTGGTAAGTTCAGAAGAAATAGGTTACATATGAATAAGAATTCCTTTAATAGTGATTTTGATGATATGATGTGTAATGAATCCTTAGAATCGGCTGTTGAAGAAAATACTGTTAGCTTAGATGGTGATTTGCAGCCTGATACTGGATCAATTGATGTTCAGTGTAGAACGAGGTCTGGTAGATTAATTAAAGCTCCACAGAGACTTGATTTGTAATTTCAAGCTAGTTGAATTATTATTGTTTCAATTATGTTGTCCTGTTAGAGAAGAGGAATGTTACGTGTTTTATCTGTGGTCGTGTTTGACAGCTTGAGAAGGAAGGTCTTTGGTTATAGGTTTTGGAGATAGAATATACGATTATACGATTGAAAGTAACACCGTCTATTTAATTAAACATAAACCAGCGCTGGGTCACGAGACCGCAGCACACGCTGAGTCTAAGCCTTTTGCTACACTACCTATAATATATTATGTAACCTTTTATAAATTTAAGTAATTTTGTTTAATTTAAGAAACCTGTAAAGTTTTCCTACACCTAAATGCGTGTTGTATTTTTTTTTCTCTATCGTGGTGTGTGGCAATAAATGGTTTTTTTTAAATATTTTTATTCATATTTTCATTCAGTAATATTCATAAATTAATGAAAACAAGGAAACATTTGACAGCTATTTGCGACGTTGCCAGCTTTGGGAGTAAACCCTCTTAAACTTCTTTACACTGACATTTCAGAGTTCATACTCTTCAAAAGCGCCATCCAAGAAGAGACTAAGTACCGCTTTCGCAAGACAACAGCTAGCAAGCAGACCATTGAGGGCATCCGCTCGCACTATATGTGCAGCCAGTCGGGGGTGTATGTTTGTCAGGTATTTACACACACACATACAATAGTAATATAATATAATATAAATAAGTATATTTAGTTTCTCCTTTATTTTTCTGTACATACTTATTTGTCTACTCGTGAACATGTTTCCTCTCCACTACTCAAAGGTTAGCTGGAAGAAATACCTTGTAGGGATAAGCTCGCCTTTGTACATGTGTCTCTTCTCTGTATTGATAATAGGGATGACGACAACTTTTTTTTCCTTAGTCTATCAGGAAGATTATTAAAAAGTATTGGACACGTATTTTTTCTTCTTTCACGTACTCAAACTTATACGGAAATATATTGAGTTGAAATGTCGCGTGACGTCACGGTTAGGTACGATTTATACCTAACGGTGACGTAGTTAGCCCCCACTCTCCAACTAAAAATACGTGTCTAATATTTTTTTATTACCTGACTGACGGACTAATTAGATTTGCGATTTCTTCACCCTGTCGTCATCCCTATTGTATTTGTTTGTTTTATTCTGTACAATAAAGTGTTACTTACTTACTTACATACACACGACGTATTTTATACCTATGCATAGACGACGCGAGTTTCATATCACTATAAGAGGCGAGGTGTCGGTAGGCCTCCAACAGGATGGAGCGACGACCTCGTGGAGGCAAGTAGCACAGGGCCGGTCTGACTGGCGAGCTGCAGTGGACGTTTTTTGTCTGAAATTATGAATTATGATATGACTAGCCGTTTGCATGTAATGTGGGATTCTTTTTTGGTCTTCATTTTTCTGACGTGCTTCTCGCTCCCTCCAATGCAAACAGACATTGTCCGCTGAGACAGTTGCCTGCCTCGATTGCGCAAGGTCATTAGCTCTTGTCAGCGTCTTCACCGGAAGTTAAAAGCTTGATGCAAGTGAGCCTAAGTGGAATATAGATTTGCAACGCCCATCAAACTATTTCAGGGGAAAGGCAAGCGCCCGGCGCCAGAGCGGCAGATCTACAAGACGGGCAAGGCTTGTCCGGCGCACATGATCGTTACGGAGACTACGGAGGGCGTGCTAGTCACTTTCCACAAGACTCATGTCGGCCATGGGCGTAAGAAATCTCATATCACCGCAATCAGACTTAAGCGCGCTTCTGTTGCCATGGAAGTAGTACCTAAAAACTGGAACTACTCATTAGTTCGGCTGTATTGAGCGTTGTCGTGTTCTCAAGTCCTTTTATAGTTTTTAATAATATAGATAATGTCAATTTTTGACATTTGACGTAGACAACCACAGATTAAAAGTTATCATCTCAAGCCATAGTTACAAAATGGCGACATAAATCGTCCCGACCGTGGTACTCACGACCCTGCTTGCAGGGTGAGGAGTGAGGAGATCGTGTCTTTCCTACCCTACCTAATCTATGGCGTTGGGGTCGCAGAGTGCCCCTGCGGTCCTGTAGTGTGAGAAATTTAAATATTGGGCCTGCAAACCTACACATGGCACGATTTACCTTTAGCCCCTTAGCCCTTTAGCGTGGCGTCGACTATGCCGGATCCAGGGCAAGTGGCACAAAATAGACAACACAGAACCGACTACGGCGTATTAGTCGGGGTGGTAGAGCCTCAAAGGCCTGATGCTAGGTCCGTCCCAGTTGGTACCACCCGCTATTAGCATTGCTCGCACTGCTGTTCCGGTGGGGGGTTAAGGCAGCCGGTGAAATTACTGGCATATATTTTTTTAGCATTCCAATCTACGAGTACATAAGTCAGTAAGTTCGATTGGCAGTTCAGGCAGGTCTCGACGGATTCTGGAGATTTCCCGATGGAAAGTAATTATTACCTCAATAATTGACTACATCTGTGTTAAGTACTACAGATGTAGATGTAGTATATATTCTGCAGTGCTCGCACTGTTGTGTTCCGGTAGGGGGTTAAGGCAGCCGGTGAAATTTCTGGCACAGAGGCATTCCATCTCAGGCCTCAGGGTAGGCAACGCATTCGAGATCCTATGGTTTCTTAATGGGGGATCATAGGCTTTCGGTGTCCATGGGCCGCAGTGACCACTTGCCATCATGTGAGCTGTGCGCTCGTTTGCCTATATCATTGATATAAAAAATATAAAAAATCAGTAGGTAAAAAAAACTAGTGATTTTTTACAATTTGCACGTACACAATCCTCGAATATAGCCCTTCATCTCCTCCCAGCCTGCCCGTACTACGAGCCGCGCGAGCCCAAAAAGCCCAAGCTCGAAACCGTCTCCTCCCTCATCCTGCCCCAACCGGAGCAAAGCAAGCCGCGCGAAGCCGCCTGGATCTGCGACGCCTGCGGGATGGGCTTCATGGACTCGGAGAAGTTTCGGGAGCACGTCGCCACGCACGGCTTAGCCCTGTATCCGTGCCAGTACTGCACGAACGTGAGTTCTTTTAGGTCTTTCTGGTAGCCTAGTACTTGGAAGAGGATGCCATGTTGGAGTCATGCTTCGGTATTTACCATGTCAATGTAAGTGCTCTTAGACTCTTCTGGCAGCCTGGTGTTACTTGACGACTATTCTTCTGGAGACTAGATCCATAGATTCAATTTGAATTTACCACTGAGCTTTTCGGTGAAGGAAAACATCGCGAGGAAACCTGCACGCATCTGCGAAGTAATTCAAGGATGTGTGAAGTCCCCAATCCGCGCTGGGCCCGCGTGGGGACTAGGTATAGCCCAAAACCTCTCGTGATGAGAGAGAGGAGGCTTGTGCCCAGCTGTAGGACGCACGGAAATAGGCTGAAGTAGTATTAGTAGACTGCATCTTCCATCTTCTCTAGTTGAGATTTTCACTAGAAGAAGGCCCACGCCCGGGCAAGGTAAGCGCTCCTAGATACCTCTAGTAGGTTGTTAATTTACTGAAGAAGGAGCCACGTTTTCGAAATTATCTCAGCCGAGATTTGAATTCTTTTACCGGCAAGTAACTGTGGCAAATCTGTTGGGCCTTTACGGGTGTTATACTGTTGCTTTAACGCAAGTACTCCTCGACTGTTCTGGCAGCCTAGTGCCTGATTGAAGAGTAGTCAATAAGCTCGAGACAGTCTCTTCTCTCATGCTGCCTGAAGGAGGCTGCCTAGATCTGCGACTCCTGCGGGATGGGTTTCATGAACGCGGAGACGTTTCGGGAACACGTCGCCACGCACGGCTTAGCCCTGTATCCGTACCAGTACTGCACGAACGTGAGTGCTCTTAGGTCTTTCTGGTAGCCTGGTACTTTACTTGGAAGATCATGGATGCCAAGACCATGAAATCGTAAGGGCTTCTAGATCCCTCTGGTGACAATACTTGGAGAGTTGGACTTGCAAAGTTTTTAGGGAATAAGTAACAATGCTTCTCAACTCTTCTGGTAGCCTGGTACTTTACTTGGAAGAGGATGCCATTGGAGTTGGAGTAATGCTTCGGTGTTTTCTATGTCAATGTAAGTGCTCTTAGACTCTTCTGGTAGCCTGGTACTTGGAGAGTTGGAGTTGCAAAGTTTTTGGGGAATAAGGCGCCATACTTGATACCCCTTAAATGAAGGTTGCGCTTAGGCTTGTATCACATGTACCACAAAAAGAACACGTGGTCGGGCGCAAATTTTGGTGAAAATAAATAGTACAATTCACTCGTACCACATTTTGCCGTCATGTGGTACGTATTGATTTTCAATACAAAATATGCGCCCGCGCTCGACCACGTGATGTGGTTGTGGTTGGCGGGTGGTTGTGGTACGTGTGAAACAAGCCTTAGACTCTTCTGGTAGCCTGGTACTTTACTTGGAAGAGGATGCAAAGTTGTTAGTCATGCTAGATTCCTTCTGGTAGCCTAGCCTGGTAATTGGAACTTGGAAGTGCGAGCAAAACTTGTTTGCTGGACGGAATTTGATGATATTTTCGGTATCGGAGTGTGCCACTGCGAGTTGCGACGTACTTCTAGTTCTCTGTCTTAACTTTTCCGGACTCCGGACTGATCGATGACTGTATTTGAAATGTCACCAGGATGATTTAAAAAATCTTTCCGGTAAAAGTATATTTTGCGCTGTTTCGTGATCCCTGGAGGGACCTCTGTTACATAATAATTAGTATTATTATATACAACTAGCTTTTGCCCGCGACTTCGTCCGCGTGGAATTCGGTTATAGCGTTCCCGCGTGCTGTAAGCGTTCTTCCGGGATAAAACACGTTGTTTAAACGGAACCTAATATGTAAGTAGCCGGTTTAGAAGATACATACAAACTTTCAACCCCCGTTTTACCCTCTAAAGGGGGTAATCTCTAAAAATACTTTACTAACGCTCACTTACGTCTTACGTTATAAAAGGAACCTCCCTGCCAAGTTGCATGTTTTTAAGCCTAGCGGTTTAGAAGTTTCATCATATAAACTTTCAACCCCCGTTTTACCCCTTTAAGGGGGGGGGGGAGGATTCCAAAGATCCTTTGTTAGTGCTCACATAAATCATAAAAAAAATCTTTTAGCCAAATTTCATGTTTCTAGGTCTATCGGTTTAGAAATTACATACAAACTTCCAACCCATTTTTACCCCCTGAAGAGGGGAATTTCCAAAAATCCTTTATCGACGTTCACTTATGTTATAAAAGGAACCTCCCTGTCAAGTTTCACGTTTTTAAGCTTAGCGGTTTAGAAGTTTCATACAAACTTTCAACCCCCTTTTTACCCCTCTAAAAGGGGGAATTTCCAAAAATTCTTTATTAATGCTCACTTAAGTTTTAAAAATAACCTCTCTGCCAAGTTTGATATGTTTAAGCCTACCGGTTTAGAAGTTTCATACAAACTTTCAACCCCCTTTCACCCCCTTAAAGAGGAAATTTCCAAAAATCCTTTATTAATATTTACTTACGTTATAAAAGGAACCTCCTAGCCAAGTTTGATATTTTTAAGCCTAGCGGTTTAGAAGTTTCGTACTAACTTTCAACCCCCTTTTTACCCCCTTAAAGGGGGAATTTCCAAAAATCCTTTCTTAGTGCTCACTTACGTCATAAAAGAAACCTTCCTGTCAAGTTTCATGTTTCTAGGCCAATTAGTTTCGGCTGTGCGTTGATCGATCAGTCAGTCAGTCATTCAGTCAGCCAGTCAGTTTCTTCTTTTATATATTTAGATTACGTCATAATCACATTTTTTCCCGTTCTCGTGGGAATTTCGGGAAGTCCTTTCTTAGTGCTCCCCTACGCGCCCCAAGGAACCAGCATGCCAAATTTCAGATCCTTATGACGTTTCCCGCGACTTCGTACGCGCTTAAAAATTTAAATGTAAAAATCCCTTTTTTTCCCGTTCCCGTGAGAATTTCGGGAAATCCTTTCTTAGTGCTCCCCTACGCTCCGCAAGGAACCTTTATGCCAAATTTCAGCTCTCTACGACCAGTATTTTCGGCTCTCCGTTGATATGTCAGTCAGTCAGTTTCTTCTTTTATATATTTAGATAGATAGATAGCTGTTTCCCACGACTTCGTACGCGCCTAAACATTATAATGTAAAAATCCCATTTTTCCCGTTCCCGTGGGAATATCGGGAAATCCTTTCATAGTGCTCCCCTACGCTCCCCAAGGAACCTGCATGCCAAAATTCCAAGGGGATGGCATGTCGAATCTGACAGCTTGCGAGCGGGAGCGAGAAATAATAGATTTTTTGTCCTTATCGGCGTACCAGCTTTTTTGTGTTTCATTATGTCAGTGTGACTTCGTGTAAACAACAAAATTATTTGATATAAGAGAAATATTACAGATATTTTATGATAGCGCACTGTTCTTACTAATATACGTTTGCCCCTATAAGATAGCGATTATAATTCGCTCGACCATCAGGTATAAAAGACGTACCCAGCAAAATTATGAAAACAACCTTTCGTGCGTAAGTATTTCATTTTGGCCATTTAAACTCATCTTGTTCGGTATGATAGCGTTACGTAACTTATATTTAGCTCATGTTCTATTAAATTGACCAACTATCTTTGAATAATAACATAAATGAATCATTTTCAAAATACCGATGTTTTTAATATTATCCGCCCAAATTACGATGTTGCTTACTATGTATGCCACCATGAGTCAAGCTGTATTTTTAATTTAGCCACGGTTCGGGATACCAGCTATGAAATATAAGAGTGCCCACCAGATACCTAGATAGTTTGAGATAGAGATAAGGAAAAGCTATGCTGCAAAAATAAAATAAATAAACTCAGGATAATAATATGAATGTGTAAGTCACTTTGTTAGTAACGCTTTCACACGAAGTAGTAACTAGTAATGAGAAATAATGATGATCAACTGAGACGTTTTTTACCGACTTCACTAAGGAGAAACGTCAACATTCGACGGGATCCTTTTTGGATTTATGTACACCGAAAATAAATGAGTAAATATATACTTGCATTTTCATTTCTTCTGTAGTAGGTACCTGATGGTATCTACCTAGCTAGAAATACAGGGAGTCCATTTTGGTGGACCAATCTGGGAATCTCTCAAAACATGGAAAAACCTGTAATAAAAACTACATGTCTTTATAACAGGTCTTTCCTCGTGCCACTCTAGTAAATATCTTCTGTATATATAAAAGCCATGTAGATAGCTGAAATTTGGTAAGTAACCTACATTTACCACTATTGTTTCTCTAAATCTTAACCGTCAGTCAAAGTCGCGTGTGATAGCTAGTTATTGGAGTGGGGTAATTTTTTACCCACCTTGCCACCCCATGTACTTGACACACACATACACATTTTATATGCCTATCCCTTACCGGGGTACGCTATATAGCGCATCTAGGAGATACTTAATCTAAGCAAAATTCAGATCTCTACGATGTTTCCCGCAACTTCGTATGCGCAGAAATATTAACATGTAAAATCTCGTTTTTTCCCGTTCCCGTGGGAATTTCGCAAAATCCTTTCTTAGTGGATGTCTACGTCATAACATCTACCTGCATGCCAAATTTCAGCCCGATCCGTCCAGTGGTTTGGGCTGTGCGTTGATAGATCACTATATCAGTCAGTCAGTCAGTCACCTTTGAGTTTCATATATTTAGATTTACATCTCTTCCAAAAACTTTACCTGCCCAATGGGGGCTATCGCGTGTGAATTTGCCACTAGAGGCTCTAGTGTTGCGTGAGGTCCAATAACATTCACTTTTCACTGGTTTTGGCGGGCTTCGTGACATAAAGTATATTTTTTTTAATTTTCCAGTTGAAAAGTGATTTCCTTCATGAAATTATCGCAAATACCTACATATCAATGAATGTGAACGCTTTGAAACAAAAAAAAAATCCGAACAAAACGGAACTGCACAACATTGCGGCATAGCTACTCGATATGATGATAGTGTTCTATAAGTAATTAATAAACTTAAGATTTAAAACTTTGTTTCGGCGCCGATCTTATATCGCCTTTGACAGTTGTCTCTGGACTTTAGTCAACAGTGGCGCCAACTGGTAAGCTAAGAAACGATAGTCCCCATTGTCGCCCCTATACTCTATTTAATCGTACCTAAGCATCTTAGTTTTCTTTTAATTGACTGCTCGTTTCTTCCCCTCAGGTGTTCCAAAACCTAGATGCGTGGTCGCGCCACCTCAACATCGAGCACAACGTCGGATTCTACTAAGAAATTATGTTTACTCTATAAGCCACCAGTTTTATTTTACCAAGAGAAATAGTTGTTTTGTTTGCACTCGTTGTTTTTGTTTTGTGTTAATAAAATTGTATTAACTTGTTGGATAATTTTGTGTTTTTATTTGTTCAAGTTTTATTTAAGCAGATTAAAAAAAAAAAATGAAGAATTGCGAACCTTAAGTGGCAGTGGGCGGGGCACATTGCTCGCAGGACTGATGGCCGATGGGGCAAGAAAGTCCTGGAGTGGCGTCCGCGAACCGGTAGACGAGCTGTCGGTAGGCCTCCAACAAGATGGAGTGACGACCTTGTAAAGGTCGCGGGAACGCGGTGGATGCGAGTGGCACAGGACCGGTCTGAGTGGCGCGCCTTGGGGGAGGCCTATGTCCAGCAGTGGACGTCTATCGGCTGAAATGATGATGATGATGATGATGATGAGATTTTTAGAAAAAAATTATGTATGTATGTACGAGGGGCGTTCAAAATATTCTCGGTATTGGAATGAAAACAAACAAGTATGAACAGTTTGATATTTTTTATTTTTCAATATACTCCCCCCCTATGTTAATACACTTAAAAGATCGATCAATTATTTTTTTTAATCCCTCATAAAAATATTTTTTATCCTTGGTATAAAAGTGCTCCTCTACTGCCGCCTTCAACGCCTCATCGTCAAAAAATCGATTTCCACGCAGATCCTTTTTGAGATTGGGGAACAAAAAGAAGTCGCTGGGGGCTAAGTCCGGACTATACGGTGGATGAGTTATAGTTCCGAACCCACATTCAGCAATAGCTGCCTTGGCAATATGAGCAGTATGGACAGGGGCGTTGTCATGCAGAAGCAGAATACCTTTAGACAACTTTCCTCGCCTTTTTTCTTATATTGCGTCCCTTAATTGATGTAGAATATTCGCGTAGTACTGTCCCGTGATATTTACACCTTTTTCTTTATAATCGATCAACAATACTCCTTCACAATCCCAAAATATTGTTGCCATGACCTTGCCAGCGGAAGGGACGACCTTGAACTTCTTGGGATGAGCTGAACCCTTAATGTGCCACTGCATGGACTCCTGTTTACTCTCTGGGCCATAATGATGAACCCAGGTTTCATCTCCAGTAACTATCTTTTGCAGCACCTCATCAGGATTTTCACCACACAGGTCAATAAAATCGGAACAGCAAGCTGCACGCACATCTTTTTGAAGTCGAGTCAGCATTCGCGGAACCCATCTTGCACTGACCTTTGACATATTAAGATGGTCATGGATAATGTCATGTACGGTACCAATAGAAAGATTGGTTACTTGAGCTATTGATTTTATCTTCACTCGACCATCTTCCAATATAAGGTTTTCCACCTGATCAATATTTTCTTGTGAAGTAGCTACTACAGGCCGGCCAGGTCTAGGGTCATCTTCAATACTTTCCCTGCCACGTTTGAATTCGCTTGACCACTTTTGAATTGTAGATAAAGAAGGAGCAGACTCACGGTAAACACAATCCATTTCCTCTTTTATGGTTTTTTGGTTTTTACCCTGTTTCGTCAAGAATTTTATTACGGAACGATGTTCTAATTTCGTTAACATTGTTAATTCACTCATTGTGTTCGTGTTTGTTCAGAAATTGCAGAAAAACAAAAGAACATCTCGGTTTGAATTATACTTTTTTTTTATGTCAAAGAATGAACCTTACCAGCCAGTAACAAAACAAATTCAAAAAGAGGTTATAAGATATCAATACCGAGAATATTTTGAACGCCCCTCGTATGTCCAGATTTAACTCGAAAACTACTGGTCCGATTGCCACAAAATTTGGTATGTTACCCACATACCTAGGCCTATAAGTATATAGGCCACTTTTTATCCCGAAAAAACGCATAGTTCCCGCGGGAATGCTATTACTGAATTCCACGCGGACGAAGTCGCGGGCAGAAGCTAGTTTACAAATATAACTTTATTTGAAACGTAACAATAAACACAGAAATATTTAAGAATTATGAAGATCACTGACACAAGGTCCTGGAAAAATCAAAAACATAATTATGTCCATTGAGCATTTTATTAATTAAATCTATCCAAAATTTACATTTCAAGGTCTTAACAACGTAAACACTAATAAATAAAGCTTATTTCACATTACTTTCCGGAAGATTATTATTTTTTATTTACATTTTTTGTTGATTTTTTTTGGCGTATTTATTCATCTATCTGTCAACGCCTGCTGATATGTCAAACGAGTATTGCAATTATTTTTACTATTCTATCTTTAAAATAACATTTTCACATGGTTTCACTATGTCAACAACAAACTTGCAAAAAAAAACAGTTAACAATTTGAGGGTGCGCCCACGGGTGACTTTTGTCGCCGGCGGAGAGGGGTTCACGTTATACACCCCCCCCCTTTTCCGCCAAGACCCCCATGACCCCCCCCCTGGATCCGACCTTGGCGACAGTTTCGTCACTCTGTCAAATCCAAGGAGATGTATGGAGAAGCGCCCACAGATGACGTTTTCTTCTGTTCGCTATGGAATGAAGTGACAGAAACTTTTTTGTCACGGCGACAATTAGTCACCCGTGGACGCACCCTCTTTCAGCTACTACCTACAATATCAAGAAAACTCGTTTTTTTTTTCTTCTGAATATTTTTAATAGCTGTTCTAAAAAAACATTATTAATTTGAAAATTGTACTTGTTAAATTTACTGATTAGGTACCTACATATTGTCCTAAAAAATAAAATAATATAAAGCGTCTGAATGTGCGAATTTTAAAGCCTAATATTTTATTAAAATGTTATATTATTAAATTAAATCAAGCACTAATCGCTAATGACAACTCGAATTTGATCAAAATCTATTCAAACTAACAGTACTTCAATACAACATTATTATTATTTTTGTATGATTTTGAAAATCAGCTGTCGTCAAAAATCACAGTAAAAGCCAGTAAGTTATAAATTATAATAATAAAAAATGGCAAATGTAATCACACGAAATCGTTTTGATTGCTTTTCTAGTTGTTCATATCTAGTGTAAAGAAACAAATAATAAATATCCTCCGACACAAATGACTAGGCTAAAAATCCAAAAAGTTACAAAACTAGACGGTTTAAAATTGATACCCAGATTTCATCTTCGATTTAAAAAACGCTTAACTAAGAGAACTCGTGAAAATATTATCTTCTATCTTATACATTAAAAGAACAACGAATTTCGAACAAAGTCTTGAATAATTAAAATCATCACGAATAGTTAGAGCCTAGGGGTATTAATAAAAAGACACTATACAAATAAAAAAGGCCTTTAGTTATAGGTTGGCTGATATCTAAAGAACAAAAAATATATAAAATAAGCTTCAAGAGATTTCATACTTTGTATCTAAAGGCATACAAAATCTGATAAAATAACATTGTAAATTGACTGATTATATAAAGTTCTACGTTGGATTCACAAAGCAGCGACAAGGGTCAAAAACGTAAGTTTGCACTCCCCCTTTTTATTAGAAAAAAACTTGAAAATTATCAAGGAGTGAGTGATAAAGAACCTTTCTAATTATGCTGCTTTATGGAAATGAATAATTTGGAAATTTAAAGAAATCAAATTTAAAACAAACATTTTCAAAATACACGTCGCGATTATAACATTGCGAATATAGATATCATCAGACTAAAAATACTTATTTGGTAGCATTTTTAAACAAGAAAATTTCGACTCTATACTCCTTGAAAGTCCTAAGAGGCCAACCAACCTGGCAGACTAGGCGTCACAGGCCAGCCTGTGCGTTGTGGAGTGAAGTGATGAGTGGACGCGAAGTTTCTGTAAAATAAGTTTTTTCAAAAATCAATTTTTTGGGACACGCTTTCATTGTTGACTGTACTTTTCTTTGTAAACCATTATCCATCATCAAGACGAATTAAACGATCCTATGGCCACCTTCCAGCTTCATCATCAGATCAGCTCCACGTCATAATATTGCATTGTCACGCGATTTACATATTCGTGCAAAATTTCAGCTCAATCAGCGGAAAGTGGGTCAAATTTAACTTGCAAGATTGCATTACATAGTTACATACAGGTCGACCTAATAAAAGCGTGTTAAAAATAAAAGCTTCAGTTACAAATTAACAATATCACATATTTTTTATGTAAGTAAAAATATTGAAAAACGGGCAGACGGCCCACCGGTGGCAAGTGGTCACAGCCACCTATAGACATTGTAACACCAGAGGGGTCACCTTTCAATATTTAAATGAATCAGACTCGGGTTTTTTTCGCAAACTAAAAAATAAATACTACAATTGGGCCAGAATTATTGTGGTAATATGAAATTATTGCTCGATTCGGGCCGGCTAGTCCGGGGAAGTACCACCCTCTCACAGAATATCGGCGTGAAGTAATAGTTCGCTATTGCGTTTCGTACGGCGAGTGAGAGGACCGGGGCCTGTCCTTATCCCGATCTATCCCATGTCCCCTATCCTCCCTTACCCCACACAATATTTACCACAGAATATTTAATAGTACTACATACAGAATGGCCACGGAATCATCCGCCTGAATCTAGCCGGCGCGCAACTCGCGCCCAACTCACCCTTGCCGTCATCTGTTTCATACGGAGACTGTGAGTGAGGGCCGGTTCCTATATCCACGTAACGCCTCGTTTTGCCTACGGACGGTTAAAATTTGACAGATTCTCTATGGAACTAATGTCAAAAATCAACCGTCCGTAGGCAAAACGAGGCGTTTCGTGGATATAGGAACCGGGCCTTAATCGTCGGCCCGCGTACTGGTACACACACATTTACAAGTGTCAGACGTCCTCGCAAGCAAACACTGACACTTACTTCATTCGAATTGCGTTCGAAATCGTGCCTTTATAGGCCGTTTCCGCCCTGTGCCCATAGTAAAATATTTAACGTTAACGTTAGCTTTAATGGACGGTTTGAATCAAACCACCCTTAGTAGTTCAACGGCTGTTGACTAAGGCCCGGTTCCTACGAGTATATCCACGAAACGCCTCGTTTTGCCTACGGACGGTTGATTTTTGACATTTGTTCCATAGAGAATCTGTCAAATTTTAACCGTCCGTAGGCAAAACGAGGCGTTTCGTGGATATAGGAACCGGGCCTGTAAAGGTACTCGCCTGTTCACTCGGCGGCCTTGCGGCAGTTGGGGCACGTCTGCTGCTCCGCCAGCCACGGCGCGATGCAGCTCGAGTGGAAGTTGTGGGAACAAGGCAGGCTCGTCAGTTGCTGGTCTTTCAGCATTATCTCGAAGCAGATGGAGCACTCCTCGAGGGACCAGGAGCGTTCGCGGCTGAAATATGAGACATCAATCTTGATATATGTATAATTCTTCGGTATGTCTGTTTGTAACCCTATTCTTTGCTAAACGACTGGTCCGTTTTGGATGAAATTTCGTGCGCTTACTTTAATGGGTTCCTATGGATGGTTTGAAAACACAATTGGACCCGGTAGGTGGCGCTACAGTTGGAAATATTATTCTGTATGTGCGTTTCTCACTGAACATTTCTTAAATGGGTGGAGCTATTTTGGCATGTATGATTGTTGGGGAGTATAGGGAGCACTAAGTGAGGATTTCCCGAAATTCCTACGGGAACAGGAGAAAATGGGTTAACGGGACCGGGTTATACGGCAAGAGATGCCTAGTTTCTAAGACTATTTCTAAGATGATGACGAAAATAATGAGGTTAGGTAAGTATTAGGTACATTACCTATTTTAGCTTAGATTAAAAAGCCAAAGCTGTTCGTGCAATTATCTAATTACTTACATGTAATTTTCGACTCATAAACTAATGAACTATAATTAAGATCACTCATACAAAAGTCTTCAGATATTGACGAGTCGAGGTCATTAACGCATTCACTGCCACTTCTTTTTACGAACTTTCGCCAGGTGCCACATCTGTCATTAAGGGAACATTGCAACTTGCAACGCACATGTGCGTTCAAGGCACTGCGGGAAAGTCAGCAAAAGGCATATATGCGTCGGTGGCAGTGAATGCGTTAATGGTATGACACTTGTCAGCTTTGTTCTGCTGTATTGCTAAAGCACACATTAATTACCTTGACTGTAGGATATAGGTACAAATAAAGTACTATTTTGGGATATTTTATATAGGTCTGTACATTCTAAAGTCAGTATTAGTATAATAATATCGTAGAAAAATGACACAAGAAGAGTGGCAGAGTCATACTGTAGTGCGTGCTCCGAAACCCGGGTTAACACTAGATCGACATCTAGCGTCCAGTGGCTGAACCCCGATTACCCAACCGTTAAGCAGTTGCTCCGCTATATGAAGCTAGATGGCGAGCCGAACGCAAAGTGTATTTCTAAACAATTTACAACTAATATTATAACTAAGAACTCTTTTTTGAAATCCTCTTGTTAAACAGAGACTTCGGGTTGCAAGTTGTAAACTGTTAAGCAATAAAATATGCTTTGCGTTCGGCTCGCCATCTAGCTTCAAGTAGCGGTAGCAACTGCTAAACGGTCGGGTAATCGGGGTTCAGCCACTGGACGCTAGATGTCGATCTAGTGTTAACCCGGGTTTCGGAGCACGCACTACAGTATAGACTCTGCCACTCTTCTTGTATCATTTCTCTATGCTAATATACATGCAGTTAAATAATACAAACTATATGTCATCAACTTCGTGCCGTACCGACCCTGCGGTGCGACAGACGTTGGCGGGCGAGACGTCAGCGTGGATGGCGAGGGTTGCGGGGAGACTAAACATCGAAAAAAAGACAATCTACGTATAACCGATTCCCGTGCCTACATATGTAGGTATGACTCTATGGTAGAACTAAAAAGAAACGGGACTCATCATGCATGATACTTAATTGTCAGTTCTGTCAAATCAAACGGAAGGATGAGAGATTGGGGTTCCGTCGTGCAGTTTCTCCAGCGTGCGCTTGATTAAGCTGTGGTGTATGACGTCATCAATATCGCGTGCTCCCCGCCGCCCGACCGCGTCTTACCCCCGGGAGGGTCGAGCACGAAGTTGACAAGCTATTAAGTAAATTAATCTACCCAAAAAAAACTAAATTCATACAAAAATCAAATTCTATTAGGTAGGTACGGTTAGTTCAAAACAGATCTTACAATCTTTGAGCTTTCAGAAACTTGACGTGCTCTTCTGCGGATCTGAAAACCAGATACCATACTCAGCAGCATTCTCGAACCCCATTAACCTAAGCTCGGAACCCCACTGCTGCACGGTCGAGCCACGCCCACGCCATGGTCTAAGAAAACAGGGCCTGCTATTGCTATTCCGGGTCGCGTGACACCGGTACGTCAAAGTCGAGTTGCCACTTTATTGCAATAAAACAAAAATGAAGGAAATATTTTCTGCCGTAATAATGCAAAATAAATAATTTGCGGATTATTGTCATTTACTTGTTTAATCATACATACATGGCATACCTGGCGATTTATAGATATTATTGTATCATGGATTCATGGCCTACGCCACGTGGGTTCACAAACGCTTCGTATCGAAATATAGATAGATACTTCTACAGCAACACGGCCACGCTAAGCATGGACCATACAATGAAGTCGCGTGTGAGTGCGAAGCGTGCGCAGCAGTGGGGTGCCGCCCTAATGGGGCATCTTACACTGTCAATTCATATTATCACGATATGGATTGACATTTATATTGGCATGCCCCAAACTGACTTAGGCTGGGTTGATTCCAACCGCCCGTTAAAGTTAACGTTAAATATTGTACTATGGCAGGCGCGGCGCACTCTTTGATACCTTCGCGCTCGATACAAGTACCCGCCGGCTTCGCACCGTGGCGTGAAGATTAGTGGTTGCCGCGCACTGCTAGCGAATGCACGCGCGCGCGTAAACTCTTAATGTACGTCGCGACGCAAGAGTCAAACGTGCTATGAAATTTGAATTATGTCAAGAAAATAATGTATAGCAGAGGGTTGTAGTAACAAGAAAAGTAAAATGATTTGGTAAAAAGTAATTATTTGGTAAAGAGTATAATTATCAAATTTCGTATGGAGGTAGTTCAAGACAACCAATTTTTTCAATTTTTCTATAGAAATAATAACAATAACTATTGTACGTCCAGTATAATAGTATCATCGGGTACGCAAATTCTATGTACGCGGGACGAAGCCGCGGACAACGGCTAGTATATATGATAATGCAGTTGTGTGACTGTGTTTTAATTTTGAATTTAGCTGATTAAAAATTGATAGATAAAGTATGTGATTACTTAATAGTAAATTACGTTGTAACATCTGTGTAGACGAGTGTTTTAATAATAATAAAAAATAACTAACTTAACTTAAATATTTATTTTGTTAATAACACCATTATAGCCAACCTATGTACCAATACTAGACGCATGATTTAATATGTTCTCGAGGGCGCCAGCCCTAGCGCTAGTGCGTGGCCTCCGAAAGAGCGCGCTGCATGCGATAGAAAGAGATGGCCACTTTGGGGGATTGCGGCGCTCCAAAACCGGTTTTTTGTTAGCAGTCGGCCTTCTGTACGTTAGTACTATTACTTATTCTGTGACTATGGGACAAAATGACGTTTCTGTATGGAATGACTCAGGCTCAGCGGCCATATTTAACGACCAGGAGTCCGTCAACTGTGCTTGAATCAACCCATCCTTAATTTTAGAGATAAACTACAATAACATGACATGGCCCGCTCCTCCCAAATTCAACACCACAGACCTCTCGATTAATTGTTCTGTGTTCAACACGCTCCAAGACTCCCATAGAAATACAAACACTAACCAAACAAACTGAACATAAATAAAGGACAAACAAGTGGATTAATCAATCAACATAACAATGTTTTATATGTAAATAAATATTCTGTTGGTGTATCTATTTCAATAATCCATATTAATTAATTAATATTATAAATGCGAAAGTAACTATGTCTGTCTGTATTTCTCTCTGTCTGACTGTTACCTCCTCATGCTTCAACCGATTTGGATGAAATTTGGTATGGAGATGATTGGAGTCCTGGGAGAGGACATAGGCTACTTTTTATCCCGGAAAAACGCATAAGTAGTTCCAGCGGCAACGCGATACCCGAATTCCACGCGGGCGAAGTCGCGGGCAGAAGCTAGTAAAAAAAAAAGATAACTAAATTCAAAACTTTCGTTAAGTATTCATATGTAATATATATTAAAAATTTCAGTGTCATGAGTACCTACGTAACATAACTAAAAATGTTAAAACTACTCAAAAACAAACATAAGTGGTTAGTTTTAAAATAAAATTTCTTACAATGCCTGTGCTCTCAATAGATCCCTTTTTTCTTGCTCAAGCCTGTAAATTATGAAATTATACTATTATACGAAACATCCTTTCAATAAAACTTACCTTTGTGAATAAGTGAGATCAATAAAAAAAATGAACATAAATAAAGAAAGCCTATGACGATTTTATGGTTGATGAACTTTTGATGACGATTTGACTTTTGATCACAACACAAATGCAATTTTTATTAATAATTAAGTGATTATTAATGATATTACATCTTCGAATTCCTATGATGATCTCAAATACATTTCCATTTTGATGTTTAATAGAATTGTCTGATTTGTCCTGTTAATCAAGTAGTTTCTTGATATACTTTCTGTATCTGTGGTCTGCCTTCAATGGTAGTTTCCTTACAAACATATATGTAACTTACTTCTTACGACGATTCAGTCTAGTCACCAACGGACTACGGAGAAGGGTGGACACCATTGCTCCCAATGGAGACTGCTGTGACCAGCTTTGCCGCTGCTCTGGTATCTCCAAAGACGAATGAGTCATGTCCCATTCATCAGACTCGAAATCCGCCTCAAATGATTCATCATCAGACATTAAATCTTCAATGATACTGTCTATTTCATCTACGGAAGAGTCAAGTCCGTCCGAGACCATTGAATGTGACGTAGGAGAGTTGTGGACGCTGGTGTCCGTTGTGGTGGTTTCCGAGACGGTAGTGTACTCCGATTCTTGACTAGTGGTGGAGGTGTCGCACTGGTTTTCCATGCTTGTGTCAGATTCTTCATGATATATGTTACTATGAAATGAGGTGAGGTAAAATGGCAGTGAGGTAGTGATATCTAATTGACAACATTTCCTTTTTTTAACATGTATTTTTAGGGTTCCGAAGTCCGCAAGGAACTCTTATAGTTTCGCCATGTCCGTCCGTCCGTCCGTCCGTCTGTCCGCACTATTGCTCGGAGATGCTTAGTTCTAGAAAGCTGTAATTTGGCATGAATATGCATATTAGTTACGCTGACAAAGTGGTACAATAAAATATTGAAATATTTTTTTTTATAGGGTACCTCCCCTACTCGGAAAGTGGGGATGTAATTTTTTTTTCTTGCGTACCCCATGGTGCGGCATATCGTTGAATAGGTCTTAAAAAAATATTGTGGGTTTGTTAAAACCATTTTTTGATTAAGTGATGCGTTTGTGAAATATTAATTTCATATTATTATTATTAATTCATACTTAAAATCGAAATTAAGAAACTCCTTATTCTAAAAGGGCGTAAATTTAAAATGACGTACGTAACCCTTCTACGCATACAATTAGTTCTGCGCGTAGCGCTCATCCGTACATCATTCTATCCATATCACGTCAAATGGATGGCACTTGGACGGCACCCACCAGTTACCACTAAAACACCATTTTCTCTAAAACTAATGAACAAAAAATCTGATATTTTTAAATTGAATCCTAAAGGCAGAGATACCGAAATGGTTTCCAAAATATGCCTTACTAAAAATTTGAAATGTTGTCAATTAATATCTACAATGAAAAGTGTGCATGTTATGTTTTAAATCGCTAAATAGATGGATACCTTAATCTCTAGGTAGTAAACAAGTGTACAATTTTATTTCAGATTATAAAGAGTAAAAATGCCGTCACTAATAATACTATTATCAAGTACAATACCATTGTCAGGGATAGATGTTTATGACTGTAAGTGTGTTCTCAATATGCACAGTTTTCATAAGAACAATAGAGTTGCGATCACCTATGATTCTGAATAAGACATTCATTATAAGGATGTAAGGTAACTTGCTACTAATAACAAAATCAATACAAGAATTCAAATAATTTGTAACTTAGAAATGGGGAAGTGTTCAAATATTATTAAACAATAGTCAATTGACTACGGAGTCAATATCATATCTGTATTATTGATTAAAATGAAATGAAATGTTTTTTTATATTCTTTAGCTGATCAGTCATCACAGGTAATCAAAACATTCCATGATAAAAAATGACATTAAAAAATGTAGGGTAGCAGTGAAATGAATATGTGGTTCAGATTCTACAATCCTTTCATAATAATTATCACACATACCAACTAAGATCTCTAAAAACTCAAGGTAACAACTACTTGATAGAACAATTTCAATGATACGACGAATTGCAACATATGTCTACTAAAAAGCGTTAGCACAGCGTGATAAGGGAATATAGGCGTTGATTCTAAACTTACAAGGCGTGAGGTTGCTCGCAGGCCCACCCCGACGTAGAGCCTTCTTCGTCTGGGTTTTCGGGTCGTTTGCTGAAGAAGTAGTACAGAGCGGCCCCAACGCCGACGCCTATGGCCGCGGCCGCCAAACCAAGACCGCGGCTTGGGCAGTTCTTTTTCCGCTCATCCTCTTCGCGTAAACTCATCTTTCCGCAAATTACGTTGTTCAAATCACCTACAGACTGCAGTTGAATATTTTCGTTGTGTTTTTGACGTTGACAGATAGTGATGGGACAATTGCGAAATGTCGAGATCGGAGTTCAGAATCGACATGGCATTTTTTTGATGATGGATGGGATGGCGCTGAATTTAGTTATTAAATATTTTAATGTAGATAATATAATTTACACACTTTTAAAATAAATAAGACTACATCCACAATAACATAAAATCAACCTATTCAAAGGACGTTTGAAATAATTGAAATATTTATCGATACCAATGTGTTTCACTATGAATGTCAACGTGAAAATAGTAGTGTTCCGTTTCACACACTAGTAATTTGAAAGGAGCTCGTTCAGTAAATACATAATCAAACAAATACTTTAATGACCAACCCTCATTACCATCTATTATTTAATTGAATATTTTACGTGTCTGTTTATTTGTAGAGCCATGTCAAACCTTAATCATTCTGAGATATTAATTGTTTCAACTGTACAGAAAATTCATAACATTTTGACGTTAGTGTTTCTGTGTCCGTATAACGGAACGGAAACTCTCATTTGAGATTGCAACGCAGTAGTGAAAAAATCCGGGGAATTCCTGGAAAATCAACAACGAAATAAACGAAACCTATTGATATGAGATCCGTCGACTTCTAAATTACCTTCCAACCAGAAATAACGTTTTGTGCAAACTGTTTTTTTCTTGAAATAATCTGTGGCCACCTCAATGTTTGATCGATAAGTATTGTGTTTAAGAAGAATAATAGGTAAGTTTATGACCGTGCAATGAAAAGAAAGAAAATGATGTAGACTCGTGGCATTCACCCACTTCCATAAACTCTCAAGTACGATAAATCTCAAGGTGAAACTGTTGTGATTGTGAGGAGGTAGGGGAACAGTGAACAAAGTTTGATTTTTTAAATAGCGTTAAGTTTTAAGATTTCATTTTCCCACATATAAAAATAGTACATTATTGCCGTGGCCGGGAAAGTAGGTCTTTGCAGGCTGAGTACTGGTTTAAAGGGCTTATTGGGTTATTGGTTTAATATGTACGAAGCCTGCAAAGCCTTTCACGTGCCGAGGCTTATATAGTGCTTTTTAAAAAAACAAAATACTGTGGGTGGATGTTTTTTTTTTCCTTGCGTACTTCATGGTGCGGTATATCGTTGAATAGGTCTTAAAAAAATATTGTTGGTTTGTTAAAACCATTTTTTGATTAAGTAATGCGTTTGTGAAATATTAAGCTTTAAAGTGCTATTTTTTGTTAGGGTCAAGTGTCCCCCCCCCCTGCCAGCTAAATGGTGGTATTTGGATGGCTGAAAAAATCACAGTTGTGGCATATATAACGTAGTCGAAAGGAAAACTATCACAGCTAAGTAGGCTGTACAAACTTACGAGTCATAGTCGACCAACTTATGAAATGATTAAAACACCAATGATTTTTCTCGAGCGGCAGGGGCGTCGGGCGGGCACGTCATACCACAGGCTAGCTAGATGCTAATAAGTCTTAGAAAGGTACTGTGGGCATCATCAACTTCGGAACCCTATACTTTGCGCGTGGCCGGACACGCACTTGGCCGGTTTTTTTTTAAATTTTTGACTGATCGTCAATGACACACTTCGCGGTCTGATAGAAAGCATACAATGACGAGTTTCCCGGCCATTTTGAGAAAAAAGTTTTTTAGTGATTTTGTTGGAAAATTATTAGAAAATTACTATATTATAATATAAATTATGTAAATAATAATTAATTGTTGAAATATTATTATATATTTCAAAATTTTATTAAGGCGTAATTTGACAACCATGATAAATTATCATGGTTTTCGAATTACACCTTGATAAAATTTTTGAAATGTTGTCAATTAGAATGTTCCTTCCAGGTCTACAATGGAAGTTCTCATGAAGGGCGTCCTGATCGGCGCGGCGGCGGTGGCGGCGGCGGTGGCGGTAGCCCTGGAGTGGTGGCAGTACAGGAACGTGCCCGCTGCGTACTCCACGCATGGGGAACGCAGGCCTAGGAGGGACTGATCGTAGCTAGGTAAAAGGGCAACTTTCAATATGTATCAAAACCTTTGCTTGCCAACATAATAGGTACATCACAAAGTGAGTGTGCCGTCCTGTTGCATTGGGTGTACTCAGCTTCTAAGCGAGAGGGAGTCTAACTTTCTTTTGTACGGTCTTTTACGTTGTACGTTGAATTAACTAAGAACTGTTGAAACTATTTTATTTTCAATTTCTGAAAATATTGTACATGGTTTTGGTTAAGTAAATAAATGATTAATTAATACTAGGTTTTTAGCGTGGAGGAGGTTCGTATAGCATTCTCGTGGGAACGATGCGTTTTTCCGGAATAAAACGTAGCCAAAATTTCATCTAAATCAATCCAGCGCGATTTAACCGTGGAGGTAACAGACAGACTAACGCATTTATAATATTATTAGGTATGGGTTAATATTATGCCTTTAAATTCCAGATACGGATAGCGACACGGCACACGGTTGTAATCATGCAGCAATATCACTAAGCCTTAAGTATTATAATTATGATAACACAATTAGATATTAATATGTATTGTACTATGTACCAATGTATTTGTTGATTTTATTATGATAAATAAAACAATTGGCTGATTTTCTGAGTTGTTTTAATTAAAAAGGGGAATAGAACACAACTTCAGTTCACTATTGTAAATTACCAACCGGGGTTGCTCAATGGCCGTCGTCAAAGACGTTTGTTGAGCTTCCCCATTTTTACTTGATTTATCTTTTATACCGTACATTTATCATTATTACCGTACACTGCTCGGCCTGTAGGCAATTACTTGACATTGGCGAAATTGTCTTACACACATGACACATGATGATACATGTAGGGGTGCTAGGACCGGTCGGAGTGGCTGACGAGCCTTGGGGAGGCCTATGTCCAGCAGTTGACGTCCTTCGGCTGAAATGATGATGATGAGATGGTTATAGTTATAGAATATCCAGGTCCAGCGGTTTAAGCCTACAGTCAGACATGTTACTTTTAAACAATTTTTATGTATGTTTATGTAAATTTATCCTCTTTTGAAATTATTTGCTATCTTCCTAGTATTTCTGAAGTTTCTTTCTGATATTGATGCACCTACTCATTTTTCTTTCTGTTTGGCCTTGTGGTTGACTGGTAGAGAATGCCTTTAGACATTAAGTCGCCAATTGTATACATTTTGTATGTGCAATGAAGTTTAAATAAATAAAAATAAAATAAAAATACTTTCGCATTTATAATATTAGTACGGACTCATGAACTTATCTACGCATTCGTGAATTTCACGATTGATCAGTTCAGTAAGCAATGCAGGAAAGCTTAACGTTACTACGGGGCCAGAAATAAAACACAAATATATGAAATATCGTCTATTCATATTCAAATAACAATCAAGCCGATGTCTCGCACGCCAGTCGATAATAATCACAATTCGGTGGAGCTCGCACCTCGTGGCCACACGAACTATGTCAATTTTCCAGTACCTACAGTACCGTTTGGTCAAAAAACGGGTCAATTTCTTCTCGTCTACATAGAGAAAAGGGAAAGCAAGGTACAACCTTCATACAAGTCAGCGGACGCCAGAAAAGTGTTAAAATGAGATAATAGATGTCGCTGCATGTCATAGTGGCGCGTCAATCTTCGAGATGTTGATAAATCTAGTCATGGTTCATAAGAACAGGGTCTATATTCGAAGTCTTTAATAGGGACAGAGAGATTCCCTATAGCACGTCAAGTTGAACTTTAAGCGACGCGTGAGCAATGCTATGGGGAATCTCCCTGTACCTATTTAAGACTTCGAATATAGCCTCAGATTTCGTTATCTCTATTAGTTTCTGATTTCTCCATACTGACTCTTTGTGATTGATCATTCTGTATTTTACGTAGTAAACATGCTCAAAACCGCAGCAGCAAGCCTTCTGGGAAAAACTTGCACACAACTATGGTGGAACTAAATGAAATAGATCAAATTATTTCAGCCGTACGCTGATATATATGACGGTTGTCCTTCTAGGTTTGACTTGATTTTTCTATGGTATTAGTAACTGTCTCAGGAAGTTTACATTGAGTTTCGAATTAGAAATTATAAACTCTTCCAGACCGCCGTTAGTATACAGATTAGTTTCTTTCCTATATGACATTATTTTGCGTTTTACCGATTTCACTGACTAGTTAGCAATATAGTTGATCTCGGTCTGGCAGGTTGGATATTGTATTTTTGTCTTTTGCTGTCGTGTGGCCAGAATAGAAGAAACATAGCCATTCATATCTCCTAAAAAGGTGGTCGCGGAGTATTTTCATTGGAAAAGGTAAAAACAAAAATATAGAATGCAAATATTTTTTTACATGTACCTATCAAAATAAAACCAGTTGAATTTCACAACGTCGTCTTCGACAGAGAAGTAATTTATGTACGATAGTACATGTTTTGACTATGGTGGCATATCTCCGCAACACACCAGGTATGAACTTTTATAAAATTTTAAAACACCTATATCTAAAAGCGTCTCTAAAAGACGCCAATAAAAAAATAACACGTGGCATTTACAGGTAAAATAATGGAAATGTTGCATACTTGTTTCATCTCTAAAGTATTGTTTGGAATAAACCAAAAATTAATTTAGTATAGTGAAAAAGTACGTTTTTTTATGATTGGAAATATGTTGAAAAAAAAATTATATACTTCAATACATAGAAATTATTGTAATCATAGTCTCGGATGTCTACCTCAAAAATTTTTATTTCGATTTGAACAGATAAAAAATTTGAATTGTTTTTATTATATTAAATTTCAGATTACTGATGTAAGCTTTAAAGCCTGTCAAGGGTATTACTTAATAGTTACAAAATCTCAAAATTTAAGTTTTTCCGTATGCGTTTTCCATTATTTCCGCGGAGTAATATGAAACGATCGTAATGTCAATTACATACATATCTTAGAACGTATCTTTTATAGTATAATTAATATCCAAATAAGAAATGGGTTTTTCTATTTGTATTTCAAGTAGCACGAGATCAGGTAACATTTTATTATTTAATTATTCATTCAATCAATGTAGTCATGTACAAAATGGTGGTATACACCCTGTTAGGGCACAAAAAAAAGCTTTCTCCTTAAAACGATCGAAACATATATCAAGGATTCCATTGTCTCTATAATTCCACTATATTTTTGTCTACCAAAAATCACCTAATTTAATTATTCAGTTTCATACTCCATCTCCAATTTGATACTTGACCATTTCGATGTGGTAGAAAATTAAACATGGCAACCCAGTTTAAGAAAATACAAATGAAAAACCCGTAAAAGAGTGGCAACATCGCGCCGCCGCGCGCCACAGGTTAAATAAACAAGTCGGCTCAGTTTTGTACTTAATGTGTAGATATTTAAAGCACTAACCTTAAATGGTTTAATGTAATGATGTGACTGTGTACTAAATATTTTAAATTAATATGTCTACAGACAATTGAAATATATTTACATATATTTTAATAGCAGAGAAGATTGGAAACTACACAATGTTCAGTTTTTTTTAAATAATAATCGAACTAGCAAAACCATACATTAAAAAGAAGTGAAAAAAAAAATGCAATCTTTATTTTCATAAATGCATTAGAGAAAACCATGGAAAAAATCGAGAAATGCAAAAGGATTTATAACATTTTCGTAAGTATATTATGTAATATACTAATTTCTTCATGACACGTCCATCTCCCTTAATAGGTAAGCCATTTTAACATTAATATCATATCTTATTTCACTACGCAACCGAATATAGCAATTATTACAACAATTTTGTCTTTAAGTTAGGCTTTAAGTATTGCTTCTTATTCCACACGATTGTACTCATGTTAATACTGCAAATATTGGGACAAACAATTGTAGTTATTGTATTTTTGTATTTGTATGGTCTGACAAAATGTTGTGGTTACTAAAATGCTTGGAGGTAATTTTCAACTTTTCACTTTATCTAAGCTCCGATTTTGTCTTCTGGCAAGCGGGGCAGAATCACAACAAGAAATGTACAGATGTAGCACTGAATGAATATTTTCCACCGGGAAAGATACCGAAACAAAAACCGAATTTAATGACTGACATGTATAGTATAAATTATGTCCTTTAATGAAACTAGGTCAATGTCAAATTGTCATTGCAGTACGCACGCAATATGACAATGACACCATCAACAGCAATGAAAACGGGTCACTTTGTATAAGATTTTCCATACAGTGACCCGCGTTCATTGCTGTTGAGTGTATATTAAATTTTCGTAACGTCTGACATTAAATTCGGTAATTGATTGGCTGTTCTTGTCGGATGCCAGACACTTTTCAATGGAAAATACTGATTCACCACATCTGTAGTCGGTTGACGCAGAAATCCTTTTTATTCAATTCAGACAATGAAGCGATTCATAACGCCAGAGCTTTTTTAAATTCAGAACTGACCAGTTTTTCACCATTGTCTCGCCTGATGGGAAGCGACGATGGGGCCAAAGGCACACACGGCCTATAAAAACACGATCTCAAACACAGCTCGAATGCATCATCAATGTGTGCGTGCGAGGACGTCTGTACACTTGCAAATGTGTGTGTACCACTGCGCGGGCCAACTATACACTCACCATCTCCGGATGGAGGTGAGGCGAGTTACGCGCGGGCTAGATTCAAGCGGGTGATTCCGTGGCCATTCTGTACGTAGTACTGTTAAATATTCTGTGGTATTACCAGTACGTAGTAATACCACACAGTGCTACGTACAGAATGGCCACGGAATCACCCGCCTGAATCTAGCCGGCGCGCAACTCGCCCTTACCGTCATTCGTTTCATCCGGAGATGGAGAGTGGATCATTGGCCCGCGTACTGGTACAGTCAGCAGCAGAAGTAGATAAGCTGTCCAGGTGTTCAAATTGACCTACACACGACCTTATTCTTAAGACGTTAAGGGCGTGTGTAGGTAATTTTGAACACCTGGACAGCTTATCTACTTCTGCTGCTGACTATACACACACATTTACAAGTGTACAGACGTCCTCGCACGCAAACATTGACACTTCATTCGAATTGTGTTCGAAATCGTGCTTTTATAGGCCGTATCCGCCGTGTGGTAATACCTAAATTATTCCCGTCTTTTGTCAACCTGGCCTGTGTGGTGTGTTTTTGTGTGTGTGTGTGTGTGTGTGTGTGTGTGTGTGTTGCGGTGGCGACGGCGCGTGCGCGGGCGTTTACTCGCGCAGTTTGAGGGCGTGGTCCTTGATGGCGCCACCGTCGCCCTCGGAGACGAAACGTTTGCGGCCCCTGTTAGCAAATACACAATTATTATTTCCAAAGCCCTATTTCCAGGATACTTTTAAACCATTTCAGGGATTCCCGGGATTATGAGATTTGTCGAAAAGACCTCTTCCGCGGTCCCTCGTAATAAGTTTCCAGGATATTCCCGGGATTTCCGGGGTAAATAGGTAGCCTATATATATTCCAGGCAACAAACTATTGCCAAATTCCATGCAAATTGGTTGAGCTGTTTTAGCCTGATTGAACAACAAACATCCAAACACAAACTTTCAGCTTTATTATATTAATAAGACTAGCTTATGCCCGCGATTTCGTCCGCTTAAAATTCTAACTACGGAACTATGCGTTTTTTCGGGATAAATAGTAGCCTATATCTTGACCAGTGTAATAAACTACCCCATATCAAATTTTGTTGCAATCCGTCCAGTAGTTTTCGAGTTAAATCCGGACATACATACAGACAATTTTTCTCAAAATCGTTATTTTGTGTTCAGTATTGTTTATAGTCCCCTCGACTTGATAGTTTCTTTTAATTTTCAAATTTCAGACGCGACTTCTCCTACAGACTTATTAGTATAGATTTATTTTCAAAAGATACATGTATAGGCTTACAGTCTAAAATCAAACCCATCTACGAATACTACAGCCTATTTGCGTCCCACTGCTGGGCACAGGCCTCTTCTCGCCACGAGAGGCTTTGGGCTATAGTCCCCACGCGGGCCCAGTGCGGATTGGGGACTTCACACACATCTTTGAATTACTTCGCAGATGCGTGCAGGTTTCCTCACGATGTTTTCCTTCACCGAAAAGCGCAGTGGTCAATTCAAATTGAATTTCGCACATAAGTAAACTTAGAGGCGCGAGCAGGAATCGAACCCCCGACCCTCTGCATGAGAGGCGGTAGGCCGAAACACTAGGCCACCACGGCTCTCGAAAACGGCTCTAACGATTTGGATGAAATTTGGAATATAGAGGCTCACGGGGGTGATAAATCGATTTAGCTAGGTCTCATACCCGGTAAAATTCATTTTTAACAATTTTTACTTGAGCAAAGCTCACTCGGCCGAACTCTACACGATGTGGGTGGACGCGGCTCACCTGCTGGGCATGCGCTGCGTGACGGCCGGGCTCAGCTTGAACTTGTGCTGGCAGCGCTCGAGGAAGCGATCCAGCATAATGTAGGCAAGCGGCACGTCCAGCACGATGTCCGACATGTCTTCCAGCACGCGAAGGAAGCCCTGCAAACGAGAATAAAGTTATATTTATAAAGCTTCTATCCGCGTGGAATTCGGTTATAGCGTTCCCGCGGGAACTACGCGTTTTTCCGGGATAAAAAGTAGCATATGTCCTTCTCGGGACTTCAACGATCTCCATGCCAAATTTCATGTAAATCGGTCAAGCGGTTGAAGCGTGAAGAGGTAACAGACAGACAGAGTTACTTTCGCATTTATAATATTAACTAGCTTTTTGCCCGCGACTTCGTCCGCGTGGGATTCGGTTATAGCGTTCCCGCGGGATCTAAGCGTTCTTCCGGGATAAACACTGAACCCCTGTAAACCGAACTTTTTCCTGCCCCGGGACTCGATTGTGCGCGCCACTCATATTCAACTCGTATTGAAAAACTACTGGTCATAATAAGCATCGCAAACGGATGGCCAACTACAAGGCCGCTGTGGGTCAGCTAAGTACGGGCTGAATTCATTTTCTTTTCGATAACTCCTAAGATATTCATTTAAATTGCATGGTGTAAATGGCAATTACGAAGTGCAAGAAATGCTTAATCCTATCCGTATCCCTCTAAATACTGCTACTACTACTACAGCCTATTTGCGTCCCACTGCCCTCTTTTGATGAGGGGAGGCCTGTGCCCTCTAAATTGCTTTCCAAATAACACATTATGTGGGACCATTTTTATATGGGAACAATTCCTAGAGCCCTGTTAGAGCTCATTTTTTCTCTCATTTCAAATTTTATGTTTCTAGGCCCAGTGGTTTAGAAGTTACATACAAACATTCAACCCTCTTTTTACCCCTTTAGATGAGAAATTTCCAAAAATCCTTTATCAATGCTCACTAACGTTATAAAAGGAACCTATCTGCCAAGTTCGATATTTTTAAGCCTAGCGGTTTCGAAGTTTCATACAAACTTTTATCCCCCTTTTTACCCCTCTAAAGGGGGAATTTCCAAAAATTCTTTAATTACGCTCACTTACGTTATAAAAAGAACCTCCATGCCAAATTTCATGTATCTACGAGATCTCGTAGGTCTAGCGGTTTAGAAGTTTCATACAAACTTTCAACCCCCTTTTTACCCCCTTAAAGGGGGAATTTCCAAAAATCCTCTCTTAGTGCTCCCCTACGTTCCCTAAGGAACCTGCATGCCAAATTTCAGCTCTCTACGACCAGTAATTTCGGCTCTGCGTTGATCGATCAGTCAGTTAGTCAGTAAGTTTCTTGTTTTTTATATATATATATAGATAAGAACACTCTAGAACATTTAGATTATTCCATAAATTTCTGGATTATTCCTAAACATTCCCAATTATAAAAAACAGTCTACAATTATTTAAAAAAAATTTTAGATCATTTGAGAAGTTTCTGGAATTTTCTTGAACATTCTCAATTATCTAAAACAGTCTAAAATTATTGAAAAATTTCCTAGATCAAATGATCTAGGAACTTTCTTGAACATACTCAATTGTCTAAAATAGTCTACAATTATTAAAGAATTTTCCGGACAATTCGATAAGTTTGTAGAACTTTCTCGAACATTCTCAATGAATTAACCACTGAGGTACATTACTAGAGACGAAGCTTCCTATAAAACATCTCGAAGAAACGTGTCAAAACTTGAAAATCGAGTCGTAGCTCTGAAAACTACGAAAAGTTGTAGTAAAACTGTGTCTATCTCTTTCCTACTCGTATGCTACGAATACGCCGAATTGACGCTAGACAAAGATAGCAATATTCATGGCTGTCAAAGGGATGTCAAACGGGTAGTGATACCAGTGTTGGGAAATTTACCCCAAAGTTTTTTTTTTCAATAAGTTAATTTTAAAGGCCGTTCAACATCTTATTTTGCTTTTATATCGTCAAAATTTTATTTAAACAAGATTTTAAACGAGAAACATTCAGGGTATTTATTGTTTTAAGTATTAGGCCCTATCCATGGTAAATATTGAAATGAAGTTTGTTCATATTTTGACTAATGTTAATTTTAATTTCTTACTACGTGTACCTACACCAAATATCTGTAATAAAATATCTTGTAATTAATATTTATTATCATTATCTAATCCAATATATATATATAATATCAAAACCATTTACCAATGTAAATAACCGTATAGTTTTCCGTGATCTAATAATATCAATATATTATTAGATCACTGAAAATTATACGGTTTGTCTAACAATTTCCCTGAAATGTGGTTAATTTTGAACCATGATTACCTTGCAACATTGGGCTTAAAAAGTGAACAATTGAAAACCCTTCGTAATGAAATTTTGATTTAGTGTTAATAAAAATAATATGACATTAAAATTAAAACTCTACTGTGACACGTGTTCCCAATGGACTTATTTTGATTATGGAATCGATTGCTGCAACATATTACTGCGTATTTGCCCATTATTACTGACTAAAATTTGGTTTTCGCGCCTTGTCACGCGGCCGGCGTCTGATTGGCTACTGATTTGAGGAACTTCAGAAGTACGCCCCGGGGCGTACTTTCAGTGTCACCGTTTTGTCAAGGTTGGTACCTATCTAGTGTAACATTTAAATCAGTGGAATTAACACAGTTTGCAATTATTAAAAAAAATCCGGATCATTCAAGACGTTTCTGGAACTTTCTCGAACAATCTCAATGAATTAAAACAGTTTGCAATTATTTAAAAAAATCCGGATCATTCGAGATGTTTCTGGAACTTTCTCAAACATTCTCAACTAATTAAAACAGTTTGCAATTGTTAAAAAAAAAACCGGATCATTCGAGAAGTTTCTGGAACTTTCTCGAACATTCTAAACTAATTAAAACAGTTTGCAATTATTAAAAAAAATCCGGATCATTCGAGAAGTTTCTGGAACTTTCTCGAACATTTTCAATTAATTAAAATAAAAATAGTTTGCTAGATCACCCAGGAATTTTGAGATCTATCCAGAAGTCCCTATTGGTTAGAAAAGGACGGATATTATTTTTTTCAGATTTTTGCCTCCCACAACGACCCACTTCCACCCACCGCGACCAAACTTCCTTACTATCACCTACGTACTAAGGGGTATTTACCACCCCAACGGGAAGTTGATTGGAGTTGGTAATAGGAAAAGCGTGTCTTTACGAACAACACCCTTTACTTTTTATATATACATGGTGGGTCAAAAAATATGGCAAATAATTAACCCACAGTATCGGCTATCGATTCTAAGCATATTGTATAGGTTTTTTTTTTTTTTTGAGTTGGTAAAAAAATATTTTGTATAGGATTCAGGCGTCGCTCACACAACCAATCCCATATACAATTTTTTTTTTACCAACTCTAAAAAAAATTAAAACCTATACAATATACTTAGAATCGATAGCCGATACTGAGGGTTAATTATTTGCCATATTTTCTGACCCACCGTGTATATATGGATATGGATTTACTAGCTGACCCGGCAAACTTCGTACCGCCTAACAGTCATGCGTGACGTGAGCTGTCAATTGCGGAAGATGGCGGAAGCGAATTTTAAAATCATATCAATAAAATCAATCAGGATCATTTAATTTTGCGTGCATTTTTTATTAAAATTCAAACATTTTTTTAGCAAATTGGCCACATAGGGGCACTTTTACACGTCACAAAAATAATTTACCAGCGCTTCCTAGACCCATTGCTTGAGTGCTGCCTGAGAGGCGTATATAGACTAAATATAAAGAAACTCCACTCACCCTTTCCATCTGGTCGGGAGAAACGATGACGCAGCGCCTCAGTTCAGCCAGAAAAGTGGCCAGTTGCTCTTCCACCGAAGAGTTGATAGTCTCGACAGCCAGCAGGATCGTCTGCAACAAGCAACAGGCGCTGTGTACACGGAATCGAGGCATGTAGTTAGGTACTAGAGATCTTCTACTATCTAAAGTCCCGCGCCTTCACATTTCAGAACGCTTCAATGTGTTTAAAAAGCACCACCAACACTCTCAACACATGTGTGCGTGCTGAGACAGCCATCAACTATGCGTTGAGAGTGTTAGTGGTGCTTTTTAAATAAAATGAAAAAAATTGAAGCGTTTTGAAATGTGAAGGCGCGGGACTTTAGATAGTTAGAAGATCTCTACTACTACTACAGCCTATTTGCGTCCCACTGCTGGGCACAGGCCTCTTCTCATCACGAGAGGGTTTGGGCTATGGTCCCCACGCGGGCCCAATGCGGATTGGGGACTTCACACACAATCTTTGAATTGCTTCGCAGATGTCTGCAGGTTTCCTCACCATGTTTTCCTTTACCGAAAAGCTCAGTGGTTAATTCAAATTGAATTTCGCACATAAGTAAACTCAGAGGTGCGAGCCGGAATCGAACCCCCGACCCTCTGCATGAGAGGCGGTAGGTCGAACCTCTAGGCCACCACGGCTTCCTAATTGACAACATTTTAAAATTTTATTAAGGTGTAATTCGAAAACCATTTCGGTTGCATTGTAAATTCAAATCTATGTTATCTAGATATTATATTAATACCAGAGATAATTGCATCCATCCATCATCGATCATTTCCATCTTAGGACAGCCGGTGAAATTTCTGGCACAGAGGCGTTCCATCTTAGTCCTCAGCGTAGGCAACGCATTCGAGATCTTATGGTTTCTTAATGGGGGATCATAAGATTTCGGTGTCCATGGGCCGCAGTGACCCCTTACCATCAGGTGGGCTGTGTGCTCGTTTGCATATACAATTGATATAAAAAAAATATAAGTCTGTAGAAGTAGTCGCGTCCGAAACTTGAAAGTTATTGCGTAATTAATAAGTGACCTATAGTGTGGCTTTATACGAAGAACGTGGCGTTTGCGTGGTGGTTAAGTGGCGGTTGCGTGACGACTGCGTGGCGGGAGCGTGACGACTGCGTGGCGGGAGCATGAAGACTGCGTGGCGGGAGTGTGACGCCTCGTGGCGGGAGCGTGACGACTCACCTCGTAGACCAGTTCGTGGTGGAAGTGCGGCACCTCCAGCTCCCGCACGCAGCGCGTGGCCTCCCCCAGGTCCCCGCAAGTGAGGTACTCCTTCAGCAGCAGCTGGATCTGCCGGATGAGCGACTTGACCGGCCGGACGCCGCCGCCGACGCCCCAGATGTTGTCGAGACGGACGAGGCCCTGCTTCATGGAGAGCAGCGTCTCCGCTCGGTGCAGGGCTTGCCTGTAACAATAGTATTGTATGATCAGGGAGCAAAATCCATACTAATATTATAAATGCGAAAGTAACACATCTGACTGTCTGTCTGTTACCTCTTCACGCTTCAACCGCTGGACCGATTGAGATGGAATTTGGCATGGAGATAGTTGGAGTCCCAGGAAAGGACATAGGCAATAGGCTTTTTATCCCGTTAAAACGCATAGTTCCCGCGGGAACGCGATAACCGAATTCCACGCGGGCGAAGTTGCGGGCAGAAGCTAGTGGTATATATTACGCGAAAGATTCCAGAATAGAATCCTGAGCGGACCGAGATTCGAACGTGGAATCTTAAGCTATGGAGGGATTTAAGATATGTCGATGCTAAGTGTAACATATTGTACACTCTGCTTTTTAATTCTCATATGAGAAAACCAGTAGCAATAGAAAGCATCGTATTTTGCTCCCTGTTAGTGTGGTAGAATTGAACAGGGGAACAATATAGGATTATATTGAAAATTTTCGAAAAGGAATGAAAAAAATATGGCTACTTAATATTTATAAACTAGCAGAAACGCCTGCTTAGCGACATGACGACTATTAGAAGCGTATGAACAAGGGTCACCGCGAGTGGTAATACGGCTCCGCAAGTAGCGTTTGTGTCGCCGAAGACAGCATTTTGTGCGGTTTGACATAAGACGGAGCTACACATCCCTTCAGTTACCGCGGACGCTGTCTCCACCGCCAGTGGAAGCCAAAAATACGGTGCAGCGAATGAGGGCGCTACTACAGCTTGTGCCGCATGAAGTTCGGTGTTGCCAATTTAGAACATTCTTTGTTAAGGTCGGCGCGCGGTTGTGTGGCGTAACATTGACGTGCTTATAGAGGTCGCCGCGCGGCTGCGTGACTGTTGCGTGGCGGCTGCGTGGCGTTACCTGGCGTGCGGGTTGAGGTCGCCGCGCGGCTGCGTGACGGTTGCGTGGCGGCTGCGTGGCGTTACCTGGCGTGCGGGTTGAGGTCGCCGCGCGGCTGCGTGACGGTTGCGTGGCGGCTGCGTGGCGTTACCTGGCGTGCGGGTTGAGGTCGCCGCGCGGCTGCGTGACGGTTGCGTGGCGGCTGCGTGGCGTTACCTGGCGTGCGGGTTGAGGTCGCCGCGCGGCTGCGTGACGGTTGCGTGGCGGCTGCGTGGCGTTACCTGGCGTGCGGGTTGAGGTCGCCGCGCGGCTGCGTGACGGTTGCGTGGCGGCTGCGTGGCGTTACCTGGCGTGCGGGTTGAGGTCGCCGCGCGGCTGCGTGACGGCGCGCGGCGGGATGCAGTCGTCGGCGACGCAGCGCGCCAGGAAGTTGGACAGAATAACCGCCGCGTCGGGCGTGTCCAGGACCAAGTCGGGAAGCTTCTCTAGAAGGTTATCGAACGCTGTAACAAAGACAACGATTACATGTTAGGAATCAGGAAATAAACAGAATGAGGGCCGGCGCACCAGCTGGCGCCACTGATGTGTAGGCTGTCAAAATTTAATCATTTATTCAGCAAATTGGCCACATAGGGGCAACTTTTACACGTCAGAAAAAGAATTTACCAATGTCAATGACCGATTGGCATCACATATGACATCACAGTGACATTTGAAGTTTTGGAGACTTCAGTGTTGCCAAGCCAGAGTATACTTAATATGGCATATAATATAATGTGGTAAAATGCAAAACTGCACTTTTCGGAGCCAATTGGCTGTGTGTGAGAGACTCGTGTGTGTCTACATACGAGTGATCCCACCAGGGTTCAGTTTTTTTTTTCGAGATCCAGAATCCTAACAACCCTAACCTTAGACGTGAAAAACAGGAAAGAAACACAGGAAAAAACAGGAAACTTGAAAGAAAATGCGGATTGACTCCGTTTCTACAATTCAATTCAATTCAATTCAATTCAATCATTTATTCAGCAAATTGGCCACATAGGGGCACTTTTACACGTCAGAAAAGAATTTACTAGCGCTTCCTAGACCCATTGCTTGAGAAGAAGCGCCGCAACAAACTCAAGCAGAAGGCCTTTTTTCAAAATTTACACATAGTTATAACATTTACATTACATGTATAAAATATACATATAGGTACGTACTACAATTACATTGAAGGGATGTATAGTCCCTAACTTAAACTTAAATCTAAGATCTTAGAGATGTATAGTCTCCAACTCCAAGGGTCCAGAAAAAAAATATTATGGAGATGGCCTCCATTGTCAAATAAATATAAATTCCATAGATGTCGACAGTCTCAAAATGTCAATAAATAATGAAATACATCATGTATAAAAGACACTACAACTACAAGATCTGGACATGCATATTATGTGCCACATTATACGCTAAACTGGCAGCACTGAGATTTCCAAAACGTCAAACGTCACAGTGACATTGACAGCACACCGATAGTGGTACCTATGGAGGGTTGAAGTAAAGGAGCGCAATCTTTATAGTTCCAAAAGTGGACACCAAATCGGGTAGATTGGGGGCGCTGCGGTCAAGCCACCTAGGCGGATAATCTGCAGTATCGCCTTCAGATGGCGCTGCTGAGGCGAAAATGGTTGTGAGGAGAGTGTGTTTTGTTTTGTTGCTTATCAAATCCACTGGACACGTTTTCAACTGTTTCGCCATATAAGATTGCGCTCCTTACCAAGACACATTCCACACTCCATAGAGGTACCGTTTTTTTTATTGTAATTCGTAGGCAAACGAGCACACACTACCTTGTAGATAATGGCGCCAACTAGTGAGCAAGAAGAAACCCGTGTGGCCCTCATTGAATAAGGTCAAAGATGATAATATTACTCACCTGTGACAATATCCTTGGCGGAGAATACCCTCCCGTAGAGATCTGAGATTAGAACGGAAGCCATCTCACAGTGGGATGGCTTGTGGTCGAGAGCGATCTCGATTATCGTCTCGCATACCTGTGGAATATGGACACGATCATGAAATCCATACTAATACTATAAATGTGAAAGTGTTTGTTTGTTTGTTTTTCCTTCCTTCACGTCGAAACGACTGGACCGATTAGTATGAAATTTGTGCCTCGTGCGATATTATTATGACTTACATTATATTACTCGCCTGGCGGCTCGTTTCATAAAACCCCACTCGTGTTTTAAGGACCTTCATTATGTAGCAGTTGCATAAACTACTATTATATTTTACCTCGACGTTTCAGCGGCGATGCAGCGGCCGTGGTCACGAGAAGACTGAAGTGACGGTATCAGCATATTTTGACGCGCGGGCGGTTCGAACTACCCGCACTTGATTTTCATTAATGTCACTCGAAATGTCAACAGGCCGGCACACAACACTAACAATGTCCGCAGATTTATCCGAAGGGGCATCTCGTCGCTCACACTTGCTGATCACTGGATTCCACGACGTCGATAACTTGAAACCATCCTCCCTATTGAAGTTAGGATGTACTCCACTCAAGTATTACTAGCTAATTTAGCTATTGTTGCTTCTAGCGTCTTACCAGATGGCTGCGCTTGGCGGTGACGAACTCGAGGAAGTCCACAGAGGCGGCCTCGGTGTCTCCGTGCTCGAAGTACTCCAGTATAACGGGCTCGCATTTACGCTGGAAAGAACAATATTCACTTATGAAAGGCTTACATTTATTTGAGTAACAGGTAATATTTATTTACTGTAAATGTCGATTCTCTGGGTTGTGGCAGAATACCAGTGTTTTGCTCAAAAGAGCAAAGCTATACGCTGAGCTGAGCTGGCACCGCACGATTTCTTTTGTTTTTATTGTTTATTTTTATTTTTTGTTGATTGTGTTAAAATATCTACGCACACGTAATGTACATTCACTCTGTTTTTTTTCTTTTTACTATTAGCACTCGATAAATTGTATACATACTGTGTTCTGTAGCACTCAAATAAACGTTTTATCTATCTATCTATCATTTAGATGCAGACAAATTGAGGACAACCCCCTTTTTTTTGAAGTCGGTTTGAAAAATAAAAACCGCCTCCAAACTAGGTACCTACGAGACACTACGATGTCTATCTCAAGTCCACTTACAAGATTGTCAGTACTTTAAAATTGAATCACTTGACCGACACCGACTTTGTAGGCTGTCGGAGTATTTTAGTTAGAGATAACGTTGTTATTGTGATCAAATATTGAATTCTATTTATATTTCCGATGACGAATCCCCCAAGGGTAGGCAATACGATCGATTTAATCGACTCACCACATGTTGTTTTCCTCCAAACTTATTATGTCAACAACGAACCTATAGCAATATTGCGATCATGAAAAAACAAATGAGATAAGAGTATCAAACTAACGGCACAGAATATTTAATAGTACTACGTACAGAATGGCCACGAAATCACCTGCCTGAATCTAGCCGGCGCGCAACTCGCGTCCAACTCGCCCTTACCGTCATTTGTTTCATCTGGAGATGGAGAGTGAATCACTGGCCCGCGTACTGGTACACACACATTTACAAGTGTACAGACGTCCTCGCACGCACACAGACATCCTCGCACGCAAATATTGACACTTCATTCGAATTGTGCTGTTCGAAATCGTGCTTTTATAGGCCGTGTCCGCCGTGTGCTAATGCTAAGGGACTCGCTTTACAAAGATTTAGCTTATCTATTTAATTCATTCACCAGATCATGAAGATTTTTTTGGGGCTACGTTATTCAAAATACCTTTATTTTCTTTACTATAGTAGACGTAAATATCTCAGGCTAGAAATAGACTTAGATACGACACGCTGTGATCGTCTTTAACAGTATTTAGGGCATTTCCTCGAATCGTCGTGAAGAATGATAAAAATGTTATTTTTTTAATACAGTTGCTCAAAACCCGTTTAGAGTGCGAAAAGTTCGTCATTTCCGAACGAGTGTTATTTGTTATTTGACACCTAATGAGCGTGTGTAAAGTTATTAGCGCACTAGTTCGTAAAGTTTTTTGAACTTCATCCTGTTCGTTTTTTGCTTTTTTATATTTTTTCGCAAATGTATTAAAAAATGTCGTTTGATACACGTGCGAAATTGTCATTTTCGCTCACACATTGCATGGAAACTGCGATGGAAAGTTTTCAAAAGATAATACATTCCATAATACTAAAAATTTCGTGTTCCTATGATAACTGTTGCAATCCATACTTAATGTTTTATTCAACCATAGAGCGATAATTCATGTTTTCATTCAGTAATATTCAGAAATTAATGAAAACAGCAAAATATTTGGCAGCTATTTGCGACGTTGCCGACTTTCGGAGTTAACCCTCTTAAGCCGTTGACGCAGTCTGTTATTGCTTAATCCGCGCGCCTTCTAAGTTATGTTCCGCTATACGTGCCTATACTCGTACCTCTATACCTACATAAAAAAAATGTAAATATTTACAGGCAACACAGATTGGGGCGCGTCACGTTTCTTACGGAGTTATTTCGGCCTTGTTTTGTTTCTTAAAGATAAAAGTGATATCGACTTGCGGTTGCGCCCTAGTTAGTATCTACATAACACTAATAACTCCAGTGGAGTCGAGAAAATAAGCTCTTGTTCAACAATGCCAAGTGTCTCGTATGCTCGTTTATCCGATCTAGTGCCCCAGTACATCTAAATATATAAAACTCAAAGGTGACTGACTGACTGATATAGTGATCGATCAACGCACAGCCCAAACCACTGGACGGATCGGGCTGAAATTTGGCATGCAGGTAGATGTTATGACGTAGGCATCCGCTAAGAAAGGATTTTGCAACATTCCCACGGGAACGGGAAAAAAAGGGATTTTTACATTTTAATGTTTAGGCGCGTACGAAGTCGCGGGAAACATCGTAGAGATCTGAAATTTGGCATGCAGGTTCCTTGGGGAGCGTAGGGGAGCACTAAGAAACGACTTCCCAAAATTCCCACGGGAACGGGAAAAAATGTTTTTTTTACATTTTAAAGCGCGTACGTAGTAGCGGGGATCATCGTAGAGAACTGAAATTTAGCATGCAGATTCCTTGGGGAGCGTAGGGGAGCACTAAGAAAGGACTTCCCGAAATTCCCACGGGAACGGGAAAAAATGGGTTTATTAGGTACATTTTAAAACCCGTACGTAGTCGCGGGGATCATCGTAGAGAGATGAAATTTGGCATGCAGATTCCTTGGGGAGCGCAGGGGAGCACTATGAAAGGATTTCCCGATATTCCCACGGGAACGGGAAATATGGGATTTTTACATTTTAATGCTTAGGCGCGTACGAAGTCGCGGGAAACAGCTATCTATCTATCTAAATATATAAAAGAAGAAACTGACTGACTGACTGACTGACTGATTGACTGACTGACTGACTGACATATCAACGCAGAGCCAAAACTACTGGTCGTAGAGAGCTGAAATTTGCCATGCAGGTTCCTTGGGGAGCGAAGGGGAGCACTAAGAAAGGACTTCCCGAAAATCCCATGGGAACGGGAAAAAATGTTTTTTTTTTACATTTTAAGGCGCGTACGTAGTCGCGGGGATCATCGTAGAGAGCTGAAATTTGGCATGCAGGTTCCTTGGGGAGCGTAGGGGAGCACTAAGAAAGGACTTCCCGAAATTCCTACGGGACCGGAAAAAAAATGGGTTTATTACATTTTAAGGCGCGTACGTAGTCGCGGGGATCATCGTAGAGAGATGAAATTTGGCATGCAGGTTCCTTGGGGAGCGTAGGGGAGCACTAAGAAAGGATTTCCCGATATTCCCACGGGAACGGGAAAAATGGGATTTTTACATTTTAATGTTTAGGCGCGTACGAAGTCGCGGGACACAGCTATCTAACTATCTAAGTATATAAATAAAAGAAGAAACTGACTGACACATCAATGCAGAGCCGAAACTACTGGTCGTAGAAAGCCAAAATTTGGCATGCAGGTTCCTTGGGGAGCGTAGGGGAGCACTAAGAAACGATTTCCCGAAATTCCCACGGGAAAGGGAAAAAAGGGATTTTTTCATTTTAATGTTTAGGTGCGTACGAAGTCGCGGGGATCATCGTAGAGAGATGAAATTTGGCATGCAGGTTCCTTGGAGAGCGTAGGGGAGCACTATGAAAAGATTTCCCGATATTCCCACGGGAACGGAAAAAATGGTATTTTTACATTTTAATGTTTAGGCGCGTACGAAGTCGCGGGAAACAGCTATCTATCTATCTAAATATATAAAAGAAGAAACTGACTGACTGACTGACTGACATATCAACGCAGAGCCGAAAATACTGGTCGTAGAGAGATGAAATTTGGCATACAGGTTCCTTGGGGAGCGTAGGGGAGCACTAAGAAAGGATTTCGCGAAATTCTCACGGGAACGGAAAAAATGGTATTTTTACATTTTAATGTTTAGGCGCGTACGAAGTCGCGGGAAACAGCTATCTATCTATCTAAATATATAAAAGAAGAAACTGACTGACTGACTGACTGACATATCAACGCAGAGCCGAAAATACTGGTCGTAGAGAGATGAAATTTGGCATACAGGTTCCTTGGGGAGCGTAGGGGAGCACTAAGAAAGGATTTCGCGAAATTCTCACGGGAACGGGGAAAAAAGGGAATTTTACATTTAAATTTTTAGGCGCGTACGAAGTCGCGGGAAACATAGTAAGGATCTGAAATTTGGCATGCTGGTTCCTTGGGGAGCGTAGGGGAGCACTAAGAAAGGACTTCCTGAAATTCCCACGGGAACGAGAAAAAATGGGATTTTTACATTTTAATGTTTAGGTCGCGGGGATCACCGTAGAGAGCTGAAGTTTGGCATGTAGGTTCCTTGGGGAGCGTAGGGGAGCACTAAGAAAGGATTTCCCGATATTCCCACGGGAACGGGAAAAATTAAATTATAATCCTAGATTACAAACACTTTCAAGAAACACGTTATGCAGATTACCTACTGTTAGATTACCTGCCTATTGTCCAGTAAAAAGGAAATGATTGATGAGTTCCCTAAAACATTCTTTAAACCAGTCTGATATTACCTAAATAATGAATTTTGGCACTAAACTATTTATTCATAAGAGATTAATGAATCCGAGAAAAAAAAGGAAAAATCTATACATATAATAAATAATAATTCTGTAGAAGTCGCGGCTGAAAATTGAAAATTAAAAGAAACTATCAAGTCAAAGGGACTATATGAACGATACTGAACACAAAATAACGATTTTTAGAAAAAAATACTGTATGTATGTATGTATGTATGTATGTCCGGATTTAACTCGAAAACTACTGGACGGATTGAAACAAAATTTGGTATGGGGGTAGTTTATAACACTGGTCAACATATAGGCTACTTTTTATCCCGAGGAAATGCATAGTACCCGCGGGAAGGCTATTAACAAATTCCACGCGGACGAAGTCGCGGGCAGAAGCTAGTTATCAATATGTATTGGGCTCTGAGACTATCAATAGGGTATTTTCGGTAAAGGACCTTGGTGTCTTGTTTGACGCTCGTCTCACATTTCATGAGCACATTCGAGCACTTGTCACTGCTTGCTATCGCAGATTGGGATTCGTGATACGTAACGTTAAAGACTTTCATGATCCTAACGCGATAAAACTTGTATACAATGCTTTGGTTAGGAGCAAGCTGGAGGCATCTTCGCTTATTTGGAATCCCTGAGTCATCATATACTTTACTTTCTTCTTTCTTTTAGGTACTTTAGAATATAATTCCCTAGAGGTACGGCGGAATTATAGTCTCTTAGTTAACACCTGCCGAGTATTGAAAGGCGAGTCTGACTGTCCGGAATTGGTAGGTCAACTTGTCAGGCTGTTTGTATTTGTACCTGATGTTCGCGAAGTGACCCTCAGACCTCGTGTCCGCCCTCTTCTGGCCGTGCCAGTGACACGCACTGTGTCGTGTAGGAATTCTCCTCTGGTCCGTGCTCTCGGAATTCTGAATGCGCTACTGGCATCAGCACCAGAATGTGATGTGTTTGCTTGGCGATGGGTGGCTGTTTGCTGTGAAATGCCTTAAATATTGTGAGATGATGGATAAAAGAGAATCCAGTCCAGTGTTATTTATTAAGCTATATGTTTTACTTTAGTAATGTGTAGGTACCTACATTTAATTTACCAGTGCATTGGTGTCATACTGTAAAGCTGTGTAAATAAAATTGATAAAGAAATAAAATAACGTTGTGTTGGCACGCATAAGCATATTCTATGTTAATAAAACATAACTACTACTACTACAGCCTATTTGCGTCCCACTGCTGGGCACAGGCCTCCCCTCATCATGAGAGGGTTTGGGCTATAGTCCCCACGCGGGCCCAGTGCGGATTGGGGACTTCACACACATCTTTGAATTACCTCGCAGATGCGTGCAGGTTTCCTCACGATGTTTTCCTTCACCGAAAAGCTCGTGGTAAATTCAAATTGAATTTCGCACGTAAGTAAGCTTAGAGGTGGGAGCCGGAATCGAACCGCCGACCCTCGGCATGAGAGGCGGTAGGTCGAACCGCTAGGCCACCGCGGCTTTTAAAAAAAATAAAAACATAAGGTAGACGATAAACCATACTAATATTATAATGCGCAAGTAACTTGTGTTTGTGTAGTTTGTGTTATTTTCATGGCTTTTTTATACTTATTAAAAATTTCACGAAAATCTTGGTAGCCTTGACATTCGAGCGTTTCAACCTTTCAAACCGCGCCGTGAAACATTCACAAACACACATTTATACATGTACATAATTATACATATGTGGAAGCTTATAATTTGCTTGTAAATGACTAATTATAGTGCAGCTTTCCGAATAAAAAAAATGAATAAAAAAATGAAAATTTCACTTTTCTAATAGTTTTTAGGGTTCCGAACCTCAAAAGGTAAAAATCGGAACCCATCACTCGTGTGTCTGTCCGCCCGTCACAGCATTTTTTTTTCTATGGAAACCTAGCTAATCCCGCGGACTAGACCTACTGAACATACACTCCAAATTTCATAAGAATTGGTCGAGCCGTTTCGGAAGTGTTTGGTTACAAACACTGTGACACGAGAATTTTATATTTTAGACTAAAATTTTCATAGTATTCAATGGCAAATAGATACCTTTTTTCGATAGATAACAAGTTAGCAAGGTTGAATCGTGCAGTGTGCACGGCAGGGGTCAACGGCCGCCGCACTGGGCCAAGAGTTATAAATAGACGAACAAACAACTGCTGAAAAAAGGGCCATTTTCACGACAGTATTGACGCTAACTGCGGGTTGTGTGAATGGGTTTTGGCGAGGAAAAGTTATAAACTTTTTTTTATATACCGAAAATGTCCAAGAAAAACCGGCCAAGAAGCGAGTAAAACTCGCTTCCGACCCTTGATTATTTTCAATGACGTCATTTTCAAACCTTTTCAAAGGATAAGCTCTTTTACAAATACAAATACATATTTATTTATTTCTCAAAGTTGTACACACTATTTTACCGTTTAACAGTGACACCCACACTAGGCAAGGCCTGTATCGTGGGAATCAAATCAAACACAGTTAACACATAATTTCACTGCTTTTATATGATATATTTCAAATACCCATGGACTTCTTAATAATTTTCCTGTAATCTATAGGTCAATATCTATTCTTCGTATTTTTTCCAAAATTTTAGGTCCAGTGGTTCCGGAGATAAGGGGGGGAGGGCATTTTTCCCTATTTTCTTAAATAACTCGAAAAGTATTGACCAAAACGGAAATAAAAAAATATATTTAAGATCCTCATAAGAAGTACTTTCATTTGATATGTCACACGATATAGTTTGAAAAACTTCATTTTTTTTTTTTTTTTTTCAAATTTAGCCCCCAAAAATAGGGTCTATGTTTAAAATTCATCTATTTTCGTTACAAGTCCGTCTTTGGGTCACAAACTTACATATACGCACCAAATTTCAACTTAATGGGTCCAGTGGTTTCGGAGAAAATCGACTGTGACAGACGGACGGACACACGAGTGATCCTATAAGGGTTTCGTTTTTACCTCTTGAGGTTCGGAACCCTAAAAAACTACTTCGATCGAAGGTGTTTATATATTTTAAGATTTGGAAAAAATCATGGAAATTCGAAATGGGATCAAGTCCAACGAAAGTTCCGTTTTCGCGTCAACGGGAGCCTGTCCCTATCCTTCTATCCCATATTCCCTGATCCCATGTCCCCTATCCTATCGTCCCTTATCCCATACGCCCTATCGTCCTCCCCTTTCGAGATAGGCAATGCATTGGTGACGCCTCTGGTACAAATGTCTATAGGCGGCGGTGACCACTTACCACCAGGTGAGCCGTCTGCCTGTTTGTCAATCTTTTAACATAAACAAAAAAAAACGACGCATTGAGAATTTCTTTTTTTTTTTCAATTTGTGTGGACGCTTTATTAAATCTTTCTTATTGTGTGCATAAAGTGCCAACTTCACAAGAGTTTTTGAGTTTTTTCGACAGTTCTCGTTGCATCCCCAATAGTTCTACAGTTCCTGATAGTAATTTTCCATAGTTCTGCTCATTTTCGAAAAATACCGGATATTTTAAAAATGAGATGCCAACTTCACAATCGTAAACCTAGCATCTCAAGAATTTTCGAGTTTTCTCTACAGTTCTCGTTGCATCCCCATTAGTTCTACAGTTCCTGATAGTTATTTTCCATAGTACTGCTCATTTTCGAAAAATACCGGAAATTTTAAAAATGGGATGCCAACTTCACAATCGTAAACCTAGCATCTCACGAGTTTTTGAGTTTTTTCGACAGTTCTCGTTGCATCGCCAATAGTTCTACAGTTCCTGATAGTTATTTTCCATAGTTCTGCTCATTTTCGAAAAATAGCGGAAATTTTAAAGATGAGATGCCAACTTCACATTCGTAAACCTAGCATCTCAAGAGTTTTTGAGTTTTTTCGAGAGTTCTCGTTGCATCCCCAATAGTTCTACAGTTCTTGATAGTTATTTTCCATAGTTCTGTTCATTTTCGAAAAATAACGAACTTTAAAAAAACAGATGCGTACTTCGCGTACCAAAAGTTAGCATCTCAGGAATTTTAGAGTTTTCTCTACAGTTCTAGTAGCATCCCCAATAGTTCTACAGTTCTTGATAGTTATTTTTCATAGTTCTGCTCATTTTCTAAAAATAGCGGTAATTTTAAAAATGAGTTGCCAACTTTACTATCGTAAACCTAGCATCTCAAGAGTTTTTGAGTTTTTTCGATAGTTCTTGTTGCATCCCCAATAGTTCTACAGTTCCTGATAGTTCTGCTCATTTTCGAAAAATAGCGGAAATTTTAAAAATGAGATGCCAACTTCACAATCGTAAACCTAGCATCTCAAGAGTTTTTGAGTTTTTTCGACAGTTCTCGTTGCATCCCCAATAGTTCTACAGTTCTTGATAGTTATTTTTCATAGTTCTGCTCATTTTCGAAAAATAGCGGTAATTTTAAAAATGAGATGCCAACTTCACAGTCGTAAACCTAGCATCTCAAGAGTTTTTGAGTTTTTTCGATAGTTCTTGTTGCATCCCCAATAGTTCTACAGTTCCTGATAGTTATTTTCCATAGTTCTGCTCATTTTCGAAAAATAGCGGAAATTTTAAAAATGAGATGCCAACTTCACAATCGTAAACCTAGCATCTCAAGAGTTTTTGAGTTTTTTCGACAGTTCTCGTTGCATCCCCAATAGTTCTACAGTTCTTGATAGTTATTTTCCATAGTTCTGTTCATTTTCGAAAAATAACGAACTTTAAAAAAACAGATGCTTACTTCGCGTACCAAAAGTTAGCATCTCAGGAATTTTCGAGTTTTCTCTACAGTTCTCGTTGCATCCCCATTAGTTCTACAGTTCCTGATAGTTATTTTCCATAGTTCTGCTCATTTTCGAAAAATAGCGGAAATTTTAAAAATGAGATGCCAACTTCACAATCGTAAAGCTAGCATCTTAAGAGTTTTTGAGTTTTTTCGACAGTTCTCGTTGCATCCCCAATAGTTCTACAGTTCTTGATAGTTATTTTCCATAGTCCTGCTCATTTTCGAAAAATAGCGGAAATTTTAAAAATGAGATGCCAACTTCACAATCGTAAACCTAGCATCTCAAGAGTTTTTGAGTTTTTTCGACAGTTCTCGTTGCATCCCCAATAGTTCTACAGTTCCTGATAGTAATTTTCCATAGTTCTGCTCATTTTCGAAAAATACCGGATATTTTAAAAATGAGATGCCAACTTCACAATCGTAAACCTAGCATCTCAAGAATTTCTGAGTTTTTTCGAAAGTTCTTGTTGCATCCCCAATAGTTCTACAGTTCCTGATAGTTATTTTCCATAGTTCTGTTCATTTTCGAAAAATAACGAACTTTAAAAAAATAGAGGCTAACTTCGAGTACCAAAAGTTAGCATCTCAAGAATTTTCGAGTTTTCCCTACAGTTCTAGTAGCATTCTCAATAGTTCTACAGTTCTCGATAGTTATCTTGAATAGTTCTGCTCGTTTTCGAAAATTAGCGGAAATTTTAAAAATGAGATGCCAACTTCACTCTCCGAAACCTAGCATCTCGAGAGTTTTCGAGTTTGTTCAACAGTTCTCGTTCCATCCCCAATAGTTCTAAAGTTCTTGAGACTTTCTTGCATAGTTGTGATCGTTTTCGAAAGATAACGAAACTTTAAAAAATTAGACCTCACTTCACAGTCCGACAGGTAGCATCTCAGAAGTTATCGAGTATTTTGCATGAAATACATCCGAAAACACATTATTCTGCCTCTATGAGAACACTCAGCAAGAGCTCCAGCTATAAAATATTAAACACATTTCCACATTTCATTTCCAGTAAATGCCCGTACGGGAGTCAGAAAAGATGGATTTTAAAGAGTTCCCTTTAGCATCTCAGCAGTTTTCGATAAATACGCCTCCAACATGATTACAATAACTAACTTTCCTATTCTAAACTCGATTTGGTAATATTCGTCACGTAAACTATGTTCCTAATTAAGTATAAATACCTACAAACGAATGTTACTTCTATTTCAGCAGTTCTAGCGATCACTGTCCACATTTGTTGTACCTATCATCTCCAGTAGTTATTTTTAAAAGTTCTTGATATTCATATACATAGGTGTGCCTATTTTATACATATATATCTCAATTCTTTTGCTGGTGAAATCGACTACCACACATAATATTGAACTTGGTTTTCATTTCACAATTATGTTTTGAGGGGATATCATTGCTTTTTGTACAGAAATTAACCAATTGTTATGTGGGTACTATATTGAGATCTAACACTAATACAAACTTATTATTTGCGATCGGTGCGGTACCCGTGTCTACTGCGCCGACCGCAAATGATAAGTTTGTAATAGAAAATTTTCATTCATGACTCATTCATTATCATTAAATTTATTTATTTATTTGAATCATTAAGTAAAAAAAATGATTTTGTATGGGATTCAGTCAGACGTCGCTCGCACCAACAATCCCATATATATATTTTTTTATTTTACCTACTAAAAAAAAATTAAAAACCTATACATTTTGCTTAGAATCAATAGCCGATAGGTACTGTGGGTTGTGGGTAAATTATCTGCAATACGATCCGACCCACCATGTATAAACCTAACTAATCATCCATCCTTCGTTCTAGCATTATATTCCACTCTGACAATAGTTTGTGTTGTGTATACTAGTCGCGAACAGGTCGCACTGTGGCGGCGAGGCCGCGAGCAGAGCTGTAAAAGGGCGCGTGCCGGTAGAGCTGTGTGCGCGCCGCCGGCACGGGGGCGCAAACAGCGCGGGCCGGAGTCGCTTGTATTGTAGGTACCTACTATTACTTATTCTGTGCTTGTGGCAGTACTCGTTGGGTACATAAAGTTACAACAGTTTTTCTAAAATTCTTGTACCGTCAATCTTGTTTCGAACTAAAGTGTAATACTATAATAAGTAATCGGAAATTTCAAGTTTTTTTATTTTTTCCTACGCTTACCTACACACAATTATCGAGCTGGATTCCAAATTTCATCCTTCTAGGTTACCTGGAAGTGGGTTAGATTTAGGTACTATATGTCAGTCAGTCAGTTCTAAAATTTACGAATTTTTGCAAGCTTCATGAAATTTGGGCTTCTATACATATTCTTATGGATATAATTGAACACGCGTAGTTTTGTGTGTTTACGTTAAAGAATCAATCAATCAATCAATCAATCATTTATTCAGCAAATTGGCCACATAGGGGCACTTTTACACGTCAGAAAAGAATTTACTAGCGCTTCCTAGACCCATTGCTTGAGAAGAAGCGCCGCAACAAACTCAAGCAGAAGGCCTTTTTTCAAAATTTACACATAGTTATAACATTTACATAACATGTATAAAATATACATATCGGTACGTACTACAATTACATTGAAGGGATGTATAGTCCCTAACTTAAACTTAAATCTAAGATCTTAGAGATGTATAGTCTCCAAGGGTCCAGAAAAAAAAAATATTATGGAGATGGCCTCCATTGTCAAATAAATATAAATTTCATAGATGTCGACAGTCTCAAAATGTCAATAAATAATGAAATACATCATGTATAAAAGAGTTCATTAATACATGTCAATAAGAACATGATGAGGTCTCTCGCTTAAAATGTTTGACTTAGTAATATATTTAAAGCTAATGATTATTTTTAAACGTCCTTGCAAGCATGAACAGACCGGACCCCACAGACAGCACCCGTTCACGAGCGTGACGCGTATCTCAGCCATCGCCTCCCTCAACCATTTCTTAGGGAAGGTGGCGACCCGATCAACGACGCCGCTGTAAGCAAGGACCTTAAAGCGAGCATGACATGCTCCAGCTGCTGGACAAATTTGGTAGTGAAAGAAAAAAAAAAACCGGCCAAGTGCGTGTCGGGCCACGCGCAAATTACAGTACCTTTCTAAGACTTATTAGCATCTAACTAGCCTGTGGTATGACGTGCCCGCCCGACGCCCCTGCCGCTTGAGAAAAATCATCATTATAAGTTGGTCGACTATTACTCGTAAGTTTGTACAGCCTACTTAGCTCTGATAGTTTTCCTTTCAACTACGTTATATATGCCACAACCGTGATTTTTTTCAGCCATCCAAATACCACCATTTAGCTGGCAGGGGGGGGGGGGGGGGACACGTGACTCTAACAAAAAATAGCACTTTAAAGCTTAATATTTCACAAACGCATCACTTAATCAAAAAATGGTTTTAACAAACCCACAATATTTTTTTAAGACCTATTCAACGATATGCCGCACCATGGGGTACGCAAGAAAAAAAAATTACATCCCCACTTTACGAGTAGGGGAGGTACCCTATAAAAAAAAATATTTCAAAATTTTATTGTACCACTTTGTCAGCGTAACTAATATGCATATTCATGCCACATTACAGCTCTCTAGACCTAAGCATCTCCGAGCAATAGTGCGGACAGACGGACGGACGGACGGACGGACGGACATGGCGAAACTATAAGGGTTCCTTGTGGATTTCGGAACCCTAAAAAAAAGTTAATATTTGCCCAGCCAGACACATATCATGTTACTAGTCAATAATAATAACCTAAACAGTTGGCTTAAAAGGATTCTTATCATCTAAAAAGTCATTCACCGAATAATATGCCTTCTTTAAAAGGCGGCACTTAATGAATGACTTGAACTTTTTAAATGGCATATTAGCAACATCAGAAGGCAATTTGTTATAAAATCGTATACAGTTCCCAACAAACGAAGAGCTCACTTTACGAAGACGGTAACCAGTAACAAAAAGTTTATCCTTATTCCTAGTGTTAAAATTGTGAACATCACTGTTATGCTTAAAGTCGTGCAAGTTCTTACGAGCATACATGATATTTTCAAATATGTATAGTGACGCAACGGTAAGAATGTTTATCTCCTTGAATTTTTCTCTAAGGGAGACCCGAGACCCAAGTTGATATATTGCACGTACAGCCCGCTTTTGCAACACAAAGATGGTTTGAATGTCAGCTGCTCTCCCCCAAAGTATAATTCCGTAAGACATGACACTATGGAAATAACTATAATAGACTAGCCTGGCCGTCTCGACGTCAGTGAGCTGCCTAATACGCCTTACTGCATATGCTGCAGAACTAAGCTAAGAGGTATTGATACCTACGTATAGAAGGGTCAAAAGTGGCACCAAGTGGCTCGTGTAATATTTCGCTTGGCGCTGGCTAGCCAGTTCTTTTGCTTGAACTTGGCTTGACTAGTACCTACTACCGCGACACCGGCACGTCAAATATGTTCTGCCGTAATATTAATACCTACCTAATGCAAATTAAATCATTAGCGCATTACAAATGTCATCTATAGGTACCTACTTAGGACATTAGATTTTGATTTTATTTAGATTTGGTCCGCCAGTCAAAATGAAAACAGGCGGGGGCGTTTAAACTTAGAGCGCATTAAGTAGGTTCCTACCTAGGACCTAGACTTGGGCGAATCTTTGGTGAAAAGAAAATAGTTAAAGCCGAGTTTTCTCAGATATGACACCTAGCTAGATAGACTTGTCGCCCCCGTAATTTCCTGTACCCCAAATTTCGTCCAAATCGTTACAGCCGTTTTGGAGAAAGATTGGAAAAATAAGGAAATAGGTAAGTAGGTGAATAGAAATCCTATAGTTACAAGTTTTAATTAGCGTTCAAAGTAGGTAGTATACCTGGGCGACCGAGCTTTGATCGGGTGAAAATAGCTAAAACTGAGTTTTCTCAGATATGAGTATTCGAGCCCTAGCTAATGGCTTGGCCACAAGCACGCCACGCCACAAGCCACAACTTCGCGCGAAGGCGGCAGCGGCGAGCGTTTTACTGACACATTGCGCGCTACGGTTGCTAACCGATGCGCGGCGGGCGTCAAGATCGCGTAATGTGTTTATGTGTCCATAAAACACATGCCGCTGCCGCCCGTCAAGTACCTAAGAGACATGATTATTGGTTAGTTAAGACTTAAGAGATCATCTGTTACACAAAAAAATACGAGTACCTACTTACATAAATATTACACAATAGGTAGGTAGGTATATATTATGTTCACAGTTCACACTACTACTACTACTACAGCCTATTTGCTTCCCACTGCTGGGCACAGGCCTCCTCTCATCATGAGAGGGTTTGGGCTATAGTCCCCACGCGGGCCCAGTGCGCATTGGGGACTTCACACACATCTTTGAATTACTTCGCAGATGCGTGCAGGTTTCCTCACGATGTTTTCCTTCGCCACACAGTAAACTTAGAGGTGCGAGTCGGAATCGAACCCACGACCCTCGGCATGAGAGGTAGGTCGAACCACTAGGCTACCACAGCTTTTTTCACACAACGGCAATGAAAACGGGTCTATGTAAGTATAGGATTTTCCATAGGTAAAAAGTGACCTGTTTTCATTGCTGTTGAGGGTAGGTACCTATACAAATGTGTGACAAAACAAACCCTTTAAATAAGTAAGTACCTACTTATAAAATATTTCTTCGAGCTCTCACAGTATCATTAACTTTCTCAAATTTTATTGCTGACTGTACTTTTCCTTGTAAATCCTTCATCTACCCTTCAAGACGAATAAAACGAGCCCAAACTCGATAGGGTTGTGTTTTTTTACGGAGTTCCGATGGCGACCTTCCAGCTCCATCATCAGATCAGCTCCACGTCATTATAATATTGCATTGTCACGCGATTTACATATTCGTGCAAAATTTCAGCTAAATAGGAAACCGGGAAGTGGATCAAATTCAACTTGCAAGATTTGATTACAGACAGACAGCCAACGGAACAGTTGAAAGTAAAAAAAAAAATTTATATAAAAAAATAAAACCGACTTCAAATTCCGACAGCCAGTAAAGTTGGTGTCAAGTTTACTATAAGGTAGTCATAGCTCTGGGGCGGTTCACTTGACACCGACTTCACTGGCTGTCGGAATTTGAAGTCGGTTTTATTTTTTTCATTAAAATTTTTTTTCGGCTACAGTTTCCAAACATGTGTACGATGGGACGTAAGTGTCACTGTAGTCTTTGAAAATGATGCCAAAATCATACACATGCTAACAAATTTCGAGGAGTTCCCTCGTTTTGTCATGGATCCCATCATCAGAACTAAACCAAATTATGAAATTAGTTCAAGTTGGAGATACACCTTTCAATTAAAAGAAGAATCAACGAAATCGGTTCACAATTGACGGAGTTATGCGTGGTCATACATGAAAAAAAAAAAAACAAATATACGCGTCGAATTGAGAACCTCCTCCTTTTTTTTTCGTCGGTTGATAAAAGTATGTAAGTAATAATAAAGGCTTTTAAAAATAGGTACTGCTATTAGTTTACTTAGACACGGAAATATACAATTTTATAAAAAAACAATAGACACACAAGCTGTCTTGTAACCTTGTAAGCTCACAAACTACCTACTTAGACTAGACAATCTAATCTATCCCTCACGGGCCCCATCGCTACGGGCGCACTGTCGCCCGCCACGCCACCACCACCGCACCGTCTACCAGCAATACTCAACCCGCGGGCCGCTCGCGCTCAGTTATCGGTAGTTGTTAGATGAGAGGATTTTTTGTGCCATTTTGAGCCCAAAAAAACCATGCAGCACTTGTAAGTTCTTAGTAAATTATATTTTAGGTAAAGAGGTTAAAAAATAATTTAAACAATCTTTGGCCATTGTCCCTCGAAAATAATTAAGACAGTGTTAAGTAAATTTTTGCGAATAAAGAGTTCGCATATGCGCGTATATTTTATATTACACATATATTAATAGGTACCTAAAAAAATTAACAATAACTTTGTATGGGAATCCGTGGTGAAGCGAAGTTCACCGGTCCGACTAGTATTTTTTTTTAATTAGTAGGTACAGTGTAAACTCTTTATAACGAAACACAAGGGACCAAGCAGTTTCTATCGTTATAGAGAGTAGAGAGTTATCGTTATATGGAATGAAGAAAGAAAAACAACCAAATTCACGATAATTACGTAGGTAATTATTTTTTTCTTTATCTTTGTCTGTCGGTTAACTTTGCCTGATGTTTTTTGGTATGCCATTACTTGTTTTGTATGTTAGAGACCATCATTTCCAAGAAAATCAAGCCTAATGAGTAATGATGCACGTGTTCAACAATTAACAATAACAAAAGCAAGACGGTTGTTTACAACCTCTCAGGTACGTTGGGACCTTAAAGGGTTAGTCGGCATCTTCTGTAGCTTGATAAGATAACGTCCACAGGTAATAAATATTTTCGGAGTCAAAATATGAACACATTTCTTCGTAATAGAGAATGGTTGTTGCGCTATAAAGTTTTTTAATGCGTGGTTTTTAAGGTAAACCAGCCAAATGGTGCTCATTTCGGAGTTTATCGTTATATAGAATGATGTTATAAAGAGTTTACACTGTATGTATTTTTTTTTCAATCAATAATTTTTAGTAGTATATAGTAAGTAATTAATCCCTAATAAACCATTTTTCATTTTATCTTGCGGCCCGCGGCTCCATAGCTCATAATGTATTTGCGGCCCTTATAAAAATAAGGTTGAGTATGACCTAATCTCTGCTCTTCTCTTCCCGATTCGGCAGGACGGGCGGCAGTTAAATGACATCGTGCGTGTGAGACGGCAATACAATAATGGGGGCTATCGCGTGTGAATTTGCCACTAGAGGCGCTAGTGTCGCGTGAGGTCCAATAAAATTCACTTTTCATTGGTTTTGGCGGTCTTCGTGACATAAATCATAATTTCTTTAATTTACCTGTTGAAAAGTGATCTCCTTCGTGAAATTATCGCAAATATGGATTATTTGGCGATGCATGTGAACGCTTTGAAAAATAAAGCAATTTTTCCGAACAAAACGGAACTGCACAACATTGCGGCACAGCTACTCGATATGATGATAGTTATTTATAATTAATAATCTCAATGAGATTCAAGATTTAAGACTTTGTTTCAGCGATGATCTTATAAAGTCGCCTTTGACAGCTATACCTCTGGACCTTAGTCTACAGTGGCGCCAACTGGTGAGCAAAGAAACGATAGTCCCCATTGCGCGCAAGTGACAAAGACATCAGCAGTTTGGCACCGAGAACTTACTCATTTCTTCAAACCAGTTTTTTAGGTACTAATCAAATTGGGTATGATACAAAAAAAATCAATGTTTTTTTTTACATTTTTATTACGTATAATAGGCTATTTAGCGATACTAATTTGAAGGATTTTAACTTTGGTTCCGTATTAAATTAAATATTGAATTTTGAAATTCATTGATACTCGTCGGTGAACATTGGAGGCATTGGCTGTATATACAAAGCCACGTCTGACATCAAAGAAAAAAAAACCTGTCAATGTCATTGAAAAATAAACATAACCTACAAATTTACAAAGTGATATTCTTAGATTAATAATCCTCAAGATTTGACATTGAGCGTACCCCGGTAAGGGATACATGGTATAAATTCCTTTACACATAAAATAAATATTTTCGATTCTGCGCGTCTGGTGGGAATCGTACATTAGGAGTGGCAAGCAAGGCCGGCCCTCCTAATGGTAAGAGGTTACCGTCGCCCATAGACGCTTGCAAGTCTTGCAATTACCAGAGGCATGACTCGCGCGCGCTGCCGACCCTGTAATAGTTATTTGTTATGCAAGGCTGCAAAGTTGTTGTTTGCTGTGAGTGCGTGATTGAGACCCGAGTGAACGAAGGATTCTAGGGTTGAACCACGAGCGAAGCGAGTGGTTCAAATATAGAATCCTGAGTGTAACGAGGTTTTCAAGGCACGAGACAGCAAACGACTTTGCTGCTGAGCGCAACACAAAATTTTTCACCTCACGCGCGATTGTTCGGGAAGAAGACTTAGTTCGGCGTCACGTACAGTTTGTGCTAACTCTGGATGAGTTAAATTCGTATCTTCATCGCTAGAATCGATCATATTTTCTTTATTACTTCGTATAGGTATTCCAAATTACAAAACCAGCAATCTAAAACTTTTTTATAATATTTTTTTTTAATGTTTTTTTTTGTGATTTGGAACGCAACCTCCGGGGTTGCGTTCCAAATCACTCCTACTCGTACTTCAAGATTCAATTATTCATTGAATACAGTTAAAATATACACATATTTAAGTATTTTTGTGATAAAACATAGTCAAATAATGAAATACATCTGAAACGGTGTAATATTAATATAATTTTATTAATGATAATATTAAGTAAATTGAACCTTTATTTTAATAAAACTCTCACGACGAATTGCGTTTCAGAACGTATCGTTGTTTTTTTATTGTGACAGTGGCGTCATGCGTCGTTCGAATTTCAAAAACACTTTCCACGCTAGCGGATAAAATCAACTTTTGCGCTCGGATATCAAGCTGCAAAACGACCACTTTCGAGCCAGTGAGGTGAAAAAACCTTTGTGTTTTTGAAATTCGAACGACGCATGACGCCACTGTCACAATAAAGAACAACGATACGTTCTGAAACGCAATTCGTCGTGAGAGTTTTATTAAAATAAAGGTTCAATTTACTTAATATCATAATTAATAAAATTATATTAATAATACACCGTTTCAGATGTATTTCATTATTTCACTATGTTTTATCACAAAAATATTTAAATATGTGTATATTTTAACTGTATTCAATGAATAATTGAATCTTGAAGTACGAGTAGGAGTGATTTGGAACGCAACCTCCGGAAAAAAAACATTAAAGAAAAAAGTTTTAGATTGCTGGTTTTGTAATTTAGAATACCTATACGAAGTAATAAAGAAAATATGAGCGATTCTAGCGATGAAGATACGAATTTAACTCCTCCAGAGTTAGCACAAACTGTACGTGACGCCGAACTAAGTCTTCTTCCCGAAAAATCGCGCGTGAGGTGAAAAATTTTGTGTTGCGCTCAGCAGCAAAGTCGTTTGCTGTCTCGTGCCTTGAAACCCTCGTTACACTCAGGATTCTATATTTGAACCACTCGCTTCGCTCGTGGTTCAACCCTAGAATCCTTCGTTCACTCGGGTCTCAATCACGCACTCACAGCAAACAACAACTTTGCAGCCTTGCATAACAAATAACTATTTCACTCCCGGTTTGAAAACTAACTGCAGACGGTGATCTCCAGAACTGCCGAAATAGATGAGCATTCGTGTGTAGGTATTTATGATTGAATGATTATGAAATAAAGAATTGATTGATTGATGATACAAAAAAAAATAGTTTTCGTGACATGAATATTTCCAAATCGAGTTTAGAATAGGGAAGTTAGTTATTGTAATCATGGTGGAGGCGTATCTATCGAAAACTGCTTAGATGCTAAAGGGAACTCCTGAAAAATAATATTTTTCCTGACTCCCGTACCTACTGGCAAAATGTGAAAATCTCGATTATTATTGTTTTCTAGCTGGAACTCTTGCTGAGTGTTCTCATAGAGGCAGAACTATGTGTTTTCGAAAGTATTTCTTTCAAAATACTCGAAAACTGCTGAGATGCTAGCTTTTCTAGTATGAAGTTAGCATCTCATAAAATTAGATCGTACTTTTTTTTTCAAAATCGGCATATCTATGTTATATCAATATCAAGAACTGTATTACTAATGGAGATGCTACTAGAATTGTGGACATTGGGCGCTAGAACTGCCGAAATAGATGTAGCATTCGTGTGTAGGTATTTATAATACAAACATAGTTTTCGTAACATGAATCTTTCCAAATCAAGTTTGGAATAGGGAAGATCATTATTGTACTCATGTTGGAGGCGTATCAATCGAAATCTGCTGAGATGCTAAAGGGAACTCTAGAAAACTAACATCTTTCCTAACTCCCGTACCGGCATTTGTTACAGAAATGTGAATGTCACGTTTTTTATTATTTTCTAACTGGAACTCTTGCTGAGTGTTCTCGTCTCTACGAGAACTATGTGGTTTCGAACGTATTTCGTGCAAAACACTCGAAAACTGTTGAGATGCTAGCTTACGTTGTGTGAAGTTAGCATCTCATAAAAATTTGGTCGTTCTCTTGTTTATTCAAAAATATTCACACCTATAAGTATGGTATACCTAATGTGCATATGAATATCAAGAACGGTATAACTGCTGGAGATGCTACTAGAACTGTGGCCACTGATCGCTAAAACTGCTGAAACAGATGTAGATAGCATTCGTGTGTAGGTATTTATAATACAAACATAGTTTTAGAATAGAGAAGATAGTTATTGTAATAGTGTTGACGGCGTATCTATCCAAATCTGCTGAGATGCAAATGAGAATTATTGAAAAATACCACCCTTCCTATTATGAAAATGTGAAAATCACGATTTTTATTGTTTTCTAGCTGGAACTCTTGCTGGGGCAGAACTATGTGTTTTCGAACATATTTCTTTCCAAATACTCGAAAATGAAGTTGGCATCTCATTTTTAAAATTTCCGCTATTTTTCGAAAATGAGCAGGACTATGGAAAATAACTATCAGGAACTGTAGAACTATTGGGGATGCAACGAGAACTGTCGAAAAAACTCAAAAACTCTTGAGATGCTAGGTTTACGATTGTGAAGTTGGCATCTCATTTTTAAAATTTCCGCTATTTTTCGAAAATGAGCAGGACTATGGAAAATAACTATCAAGAACTGTAGAACTATTGGGGATGCAACGAGAACTGTCGAAAAAACTCAAAAACTCTTAAGATGCTAGGTTTACGATTGTGAAGTTGGCATCTCATTTTTAAAATTTCCGCTATTTTTCGAAAATGAGCAGAACTATGGAAAATAACTATCAGGAACTGTAGAACTAATGGGGATGCAACGAGAACTGTAGAGAAAACTCGAAAATTCCTGAGATGCTAACTTTTGGTACGCGAAGTAAGCATCTGTTTTTTTAAAGTTCGTTATTTTTCGAAAATGAACAGAACTATGGAAAATAACTATCAAGAACTGTAGAACTATTGGGGATGCAACGAGAACTGTCGAAAAAACTCAAAAACTCTTGAGATGCTAGGTTTACGATTGTGAAGTTGGCATCTCATTTTTAAAATTTCCGCTATTTTTCGAAAATGAGCAGAACTATGGAAAATAACTATCAGGAACTGTAGAACTATTGGGGATGCAACAAGAACTATCGAAAAAACTCAAAAACTCTTGAGATGCTAGGTTTACGATTGTGAAGTTGGCATCTCATTTTTAAAATTACCGCTATTTTTCGAAAATGAGCAGAACTATGAAAAATAACTATCAAGAACTGTAGAACTATTGGGGATGCTACTAGAACTGTAGAGAAAACTCTAAAATTCCTGAGATGCTAACTTTTGGTACGCGAAGTACGCATCTGTTTTTTTAAAGTTCGTTATTTTTCGAAAATGAACAGAACTATGGAAAATAACTATCAAGAACTGTAGAACTATTGGGGATGCAACGAGAACTGTCGAAAAAACTCAAAAACTCTTGAGATGCTAGGTTTACGAATGTGAAGTTGGCATCTCATCTTTAAAATTTCCGCTATTTTTCGAAAATGAGCAGAACTATGGAAAATAACTGTCAGGAACTGTAGAACTATTGGCGATGCAACGAGAACTGTCGAAAAAACTCAAAAACTCGTGAGATGCTAGGTTTACGATTGTGAAGTTGGCATCTCATTTTTAAAATTTCCGCTATTTTTCGAAAATGAGCAGAACTATGGAAAATAACTATCAGGAACTGTAGAACTATTGGGGATGCAACGAGAACTGTCGAAAAAACTCAAAAACTCTTGAGATGCTAGGTTTACGATTGTGAAGTTGGCATCTCATTTTTAAAATTTCCGCTATTTTTCGAAAATGAGCAGAACTATGGAAAATAACTATCAGGAACTGTAGAACTAATGGGGATGCAACGAGAACTGTAGAGAAAACTCGAAAATTCTTGAGATGCTAGGTTTACGATTGTGAAGTTGGCATCTCATTTTTAAAATATCCGGTATTTTTCGAAAATGAGCAGAACTATGGAAAATTACTATCAGGAACTGTAGAACTATTGGGGATGCAACGAGAACTGTCGAAAAAACTCAAAAACTCTTGAGATGCTAGGTTTACGATTGTGAAGTTGGCATCTCATTTTTAAAATTTCCGCTATTTTTCGAAAATGAGCAGAACTATGGAAAATAACTATCAGGAACTGTAGAACTATTGGGGATGCTACTAGAACTGTCGAACAAACTCAAAAACTCTTGAGATGCTAGGTTTCCGAGTGTGAAGTTAGCATCTAATTTTTTAAATTTCCGCTAATTTTCGAAAACGGGCAGAACTATTCAAGATAACTATCGAAGGCTGTAGAACTATTGGGGATGCTACTAGAACTGCACAGAAAACTCGAAAATTCTTGAGATGCTAACTTTCGGTTCGCGAAGTTAGCATCTCATTTTTTAAAGTTCGTTATTTTTCGAAAATGAGCAGAACTATGGAAAATAAGTATCAAGAACTGTAGAACTATTGGGGATGCTACTAGAACTGTCGAAAAAACTCAAAAACTCTTGAGATGCTAGGTTTCCGAGTGTGAAGTTAGCATCTCATTTTTTAAATTTCCGCTAATTTTCGAAAACGGGCAGAACTATTCAAGATAACTATCGAGGGCTGTAGAACTATTGGGGATGCTACTAGAACTGCAGAGAAAACTCGAAAATTCTTGAGATGCTAACTTTCGGTACGCGAAGTTAGCATCTCATTTTTTAAAGTTCCGTTATTTTTCGAAAATGAGCAGAACTATGAAAAATAACTATCAAGAACTGTAGAACTATTGGGGATGCTACTAGAACTGTCATCAGATTGTGAGATGCCCGAAATTGATATGCTAAGTTCACAGACATAAAACAACTGCCCAGGCTTTCCTACTATGTATACATCATGCTTGTAGTTTAAAATTGTTTTCTGTACTGCAGCCAAGTTTACAAAAGGAACGGTTTATCGCATAATCTCGTATCAATATATCAACTCGACCTTGCGCTTTCGAGTCAATATCATCGTCTGTTTCAACAATTGAGTCAATATTTTTGTACTTCAGAGGTTCAATTTGTTTATGGTGTGTAAAGTACACTGAGACCTTATGCTGTGTATTTAAAGTTTGAATTTTAATGACATACCTAATGAAAATAATTGGAACTGTTGTGTCACATACATTTAATAATACAGTACAAATCGAATAGTAATTCTACTTTTATCTACACTCATATCATAAACCCTCTATGATGCGTTCAAAAACCGCAAATTATGACCAGCATTAAGATTAACTGTTTAGTTAGAACAGATTTCTCATCTGTGAAAATGTTCTGATAGCTGTATTAGACCATCGAAGTCGAAAAATCTTCGAACAGCAAGCAATATAGCCTATATTCTTCAAGGAAAAGTTCAAGGGTACTATTTTTTTAACCTAGGTATTCCGTAGGTACTATTTGGGTACTATTTATTTGCATAATCAGATCCCGGATATCGTTACGGTGTACGCTATCTTGACGGTCACGTCAGCGTGTTAAATATTCTGTGTCTAACTCACCACAATCTCCTCCGGATCAGCCTCGACGATGACCTGCTTGAACTCGATGTCCCCGTTGGCGACTGCCTCCGAGTCGTAGTTGGGGTCGTTCTCGTCCTCCATGTACTCCTCGAGGAGTTCCGAGCCCGGAGCACCCCACACTCCCTTGCCGCCGGCGCCACCTGGCGTGTACAGACAACAATCACTATACAGTGTGTCCCGGGATAAAGTGCACAAACGAATGGGGATGAAACGTGATAATTATTTTACGTCACACCAAGCCGAAAAGCGGGATTTACCACCCTTGGGCGCTACGAAAAATCCCTCTTCACGGCCAGGTGGTGACGTAAAATCGTATACTAACCACGGGTGGTCGTAAAGAAATCCTCAGACCGCTAGATTATAGCCCTCGCCTCCGGCTCGGGCCTCAATTACCCGCGATCTGAGACTTTCTTTACTTGACCGCCCTAGGTGTGTAATGTACTATTATCGCTGAAAAAAAACACGAATTAAAAAAAAAAACGATTTCGCCCGCGTGGGATTCGGTTATCACGTTCTCACGGGAACTATGCCGTTTCAGGGATAAAAAGTAGCCTATGTCCTTTCCCGGGGACCACAACTATCTCTATGCCACATTTCATGTCAATCGGTCCGGCTGATGCATGAAGAGGTAACAGACAGACAGACATCACAGACAGAAAGACAGACAGAGTTACTTTCGCATTTATAATATTAAAATAACATGGAAACATGGATATGGATTAGTAAGTATATAAGCTAATAAAAAAGGCGAACTTAATGCCATAAGGCATTCTCCAGTTAAACCTTTGGGCAAAACAGAATTTTTTGTGGCTTAATTTATCTTTATTTTGAGTAAATCGAGTTTATCAAAAAAAAAACACTAACAAAAAAACCAGTTTTTTTGTTAAAAAGGCTGTTGTTTTTTTGGAATTGAGACTTATTTTGAATTGAACTTATTTTCGCATTTTTTTTAAATAACCTAAAAATAATTAAATAATTCCACTGATTTTAAGTTAATACGCCCCTTAGAAGATAACTTGTCTTCAATATTTTTTGTAGAAATCATAAAAAAACAAATGTCAGGTTTCTTTCATCAATAAAATATCACATTTTCACATTTCAGCCCTATTTGTTTGTGCATGTTATCCCGGGACACACTGTATAGGGAGGCACATTCAAATCTGTCAGTAATCTGGAACTTACTGAATGGGCACCTCAGGTTAACTTAACACACACAAGGGCCGTCACAAAAGATCACACAGAAGTAGGGCATCCAATCCCGCATGATATTTGTGATCTCGGCATTTACGCGTGGTCCCCAATGATTTACAATCCCGCGAGATCTCGGAATTTGTGGGATCCCGCATTTTTTGATGGTAGCTTAGCTGAAAATTTTGTCGTTTATTGAGGCTTGTTGGTACCAGTTATTTGGCTACCAGGATTTTTGAAATAAATAAATAGTGCAGTCATGTTTGTAGCCTTTGTAAAATACGTTATCGTAATGTAACAACCAATTCAGCAGCCAACGTCGAAGTTGACCTGATGATTACTTTCAGTCCCGCAAATCCCGCGGATTCCGCACTGGTAATCACGCTCCTCGCGGGACTGGAAAATGACGCGGGATCTCGGTATACCGAGCCTGGATGCCCAACACAGAAGATATTTCATGTTGTGTCAATAATAAATTTAGTAAACATAGTAATTCAGTAGTTTAGGAGTAAGAGTGACACACAAGCACCCACATAGATAAGAGTTTATATTCTTAGTTACTTAGTTATATAAATGATAAATGTTTAAATTTCACATATTTAGTCTTGTTTACATGAAAACTCATAGGTATTTTTGATAATGATGAAGTGTTTATAAATATAATTTACGTGTGGGTGCCCTGTTATCAACTTATCTTGTTTGTTTTGTAGTATCTAAAAAGGTTTCGAGATAATCATTATTAGCAACATACCAACAGATATATCAATACATGAATTTGATAAATTGTGTTGATATATATTTTACATCACCCTTGGCCATAAAGTGAGATTTTCTCTCCGCGTAGCGTAAGGCAAGCTAAAGCCAAGTGAAAACGGCGGCGAAAGGGTGGAAAAATAAAAGGAACTTTTGTAATGCTATTTACATCACCCTTGGCCGTAAAGTGGGATTTTCTGCTCGCTACGCGGAGAGATAATCTCACTTCTTGGCCAAGGCAAGACGTAGAACTTTTGACAAACCACGGGCGGTAATTCGTAAAGCCCCAGATCGCATATTTATGGCCCTCACCTTCGGTTCGGGCCACAGAAACCTACGATCTGGGACATTTACGAATTCACCACCCTAGGTCTGTAATGTACTATTTTATATTTACAGTAATGGTCATAACGTTTATTATACTATTAGCTTAATTTATTCTGCACCTTCATACCTATGCGTCGTAAAACTCTACCTCCTTATGGTATGTCTGTAGGTAGGTACCGACTTAGAATTTTATAGTGGGTAGATAGAAGATAGATTGCTCTAATGATCATTTTTCTAAAGTACCTACCATCTAAAAGAAAGCAAATCACTACTTGCTTAGTTGACATTAAAAATAAACTTTATTTATAAAAGCTGAATCGTAAACTTTGTATAGATTTAGAAGTTTTCTTATTGAGGTACAACAAGTAGACTTAATTCAGTAGATAAGTACATGTTTATTTTTATGAATACTGCAACAGTTGTCATACGATGCGCCGATAACGCAACTATTTAAATATGCCATTAAACGGCGAAACACACCCATTCGAATTCGAATTTCCAATAAGACTACTCAAATGGCTGTTTAGAAAATCAATACGACTCGAAAACCGCCATAACAATAACAATGAAAATTAACGGCTCCACTCCTTGTCTATGGAAAACAAAATTGACCTTGGCCTATAAATAGATTATTAAAACAACAAAACCATGCGGTCCATTCTAAGATCTCGCACCCGCAGAAACGTCCTAAAATAGCCTTGCGCTTTCGAAAGTTGTTTACCGTTTCGTAACTAACCGTTCAACTTCTATCAATGACCTAACCTACACCAATCGATATGGAGAACCAAGAAACTGCGTCGCAGCGTGACCTTGAGATATGCGGTAACTCAAAATACCTAAGCGCCCGGTGCGTAGTAAACAAAATGTTATGCAAACTTGCAGCTCTGTTCACGCGGTATGGCTTCTGGAAGCCGCGTTTTGTGTACGATGCGATTGTAAATAGAAGGTGATGCGTTTATTACCTTTTTTAGGCAAGCCGCGTCCGTGGCCATTGCGCGGTCGGCGACTATTTTTCCAATTGCGGTACCGCGGGAGCGGCGTTGGCGTGCTCGCGCCCGGGTTTTCCTTGCTATTGGTCCTAGCTAACTTCTTGGTCCTGTGCCGGCGTTTCAGCCGCTCAGAATGAGAAGTAGCGGCGTCCCCAGCGCCCTCGTCCACCGGCTTCGCGTTATCAGCATCGCTCGCCGCCACGTTTTCTATTTCGGAAGCGATGGGCTCGACTTCCATTGTGACGACGGAAATAACTGGCGCGGGTGGACCGAGGGATAATATTACCGAATTTCAGCACTAATCTGAGTTTTTTGAGAGCTCTCGAGAAGAAATTTCAGAAGGAAATGGGTGATTATTCACTAATAAACAACAAGATCCAACGAGCACGTATTTGTTTTGAGAGCGCACACCGGTGTGAAGTTTGGTAAATAACAAGCGGTAGTACACAGTGCTGCCAACATGTCCTTAGGAGCAGCGCTACCATGCGCTCTCGATGCAAGATGAAAACTCGACAGTAAATCTCATCCATATATCCTGATGAATTTGAAAAATCCAGCTGATTGATAATTTGATAAGTACTTTTATGTAATTGTGACATGGAGAATCTAATGTAGGTTTGTATAGTTGGTAACAATTTTTCTATTAGTGAGTGAGTGTTCCTGCTAGCGCCTCGAAGTGATTTAATTTCGAGATTTTTCATTTGAAGACTGTTTAAGTACATTAGTAACGCCGCATATTTTCAGTGTCGACAACTTAACAGAACAAAAAGTGTTGTCACATTAAGCCCTCGATAAAATGAGGGAGATTGTCTTAAAAAGCCTGTTATCACTGAAATTGGGAGTGCGTGTAGAAAGTAGCAACATTTCATATAGATTTTTTTTTGGCAAAAAAAAGGTAAGCAAGTCATTTCTTGACGTCGCTTTTCAAAACACGCACATTACAGGGGTCGTAGGGACATGCTATTGTTTATCACATTAAAAAATGAAGAAACACAAAGAAAACTTATTTTCCACGAAATTTCAATTATTAAACTCTCAAGAACATTCCGAGGAGATAAATTGGTCGTCGAGCGAGTCCAGCGAGTTCGAGGACTGCAATAACAGGCCACAACAACCCAACAGAACTAAAAAGCAGAATCGTAAAAGAAAACGCAAACCAAAGGTACTTGGTAATGTTTCCAACTTAGATATAGCTATTATCGATACGATTAAGGAATCACCTAGTCAGATTTCGCCGGTTTTGATTAGTAAAAAGAAACCGAAAACTGTCGAAGAGGTACACGATATTACATACTTAATTGAGGAAAATCCTGAAAATAACTACTGTGAAGGCACTAATACTTCTCCAGTATTATGTACAGGGCAGTTCAGAGCTAATTTATGTATGAAAAGTCCAGTTATTGCTCAAAAATTTGCATCACCTGCAAACAGTCCAAAGGTAAATAAAATATTGTTTAAGGAGCATGTGAATATCTCTAATACAACAAATCAACGCAATACAGAATTAGTACAAAGCAAATATTTCAAGCTTGATCGTAGAAAGACACCAGAAGATGTAGAAAAGCAAATTGAAATAAGCACACCTATACAAAGTCTAAATTCTGTAGAAATTATAGATGAAGTCCATAAAGATGAGAACAGAGCTGAATCAAGCTCTAAAAGGGTTAATGTTGATCTAATTCGAAAAGTGAAGTCATTCTTTGATAATCATTTCAACTCTGACAACAGTTCGCAGCCTTCAATAGCAGACTCATTGACTCCTAAAAATATTTCCAGTGATGATATAGAAATTCTGAGCTCTATGACTCAAGTAAATTCATATGAAAATAGCATAAAATCCCTCAAGCACACAAACTCTACCGACAACTCTGAAATAGAGACTGAGAAATCAAAAAAGATGAGATACAAAAAGGATGGCTTAGCATACAGGTTGAATGCTTTATTAAAAAAACACAATGCCAATATTTCTCTATGGCAACATGAGAGGTTCCTGGCTGAAAATTCAAATTTCAAAATACCTAAAGGAGAACACTCGGTGTTCCGGATTCAAAGTTCTAGTTTTAAATTTGGCTGCTTTTTACTGGAAGCCATGGATGCGAATGATGAAATGTTTTTGATATTGATTAATCAGATGCATGTAAATAATTGCAGTTTTAAAGAGGATGTTGTTTTTAAGTTGTACGAGCCTTACCAAACATTTGATTTTGTAAATCATAAGCTAATAGTTAATGTATGTAAATTTGAATGCGACAATTTAGATGTTTAAGAGAAAGCAGATTCTTTGTGATTTAAAGATTTTACTAACATACTAAATAGTGACACAAGTACGGATTGATTACCTATTATTTATTAGCCATTATATTGCATTTCATTAGCCAGTCCAGTATCATGAGTTGTGATTCTTATAGAAAGTCTAGTAAAAAACAAAGTTGTAAATAAAAATCTACCATTTGTTAATTGTGTTTTAATAAATCAATATTTCGAGTGGATAATTTACTGATTGAATCACGAAGTCTTCCATCATGCTTAGTGTCTTCTAGACCTGGTCTTTATTCAAAAATGCCCTCAACTTGCAGAGTGAATATTCACTTCTGTGTGTTCTCAAATGTATATTCAACACGTCTCTCCGTCCAAATGTCTTCCCGCAGTCCTCACATTGGTGGGGTCGAGCTCCGGAGTGCGTTATCTGATGGAGGACCAGCTGGCCTTTCTGGGCGAAGCTACGGTGGCATGTAGAGCATGTATGCGGTCTGACACCGGAGTGGACGAGGCTGTGACGGTGGAGGGAGCTCTTCTTCGTGAACCTGTGTAAATAAAATGATTAATCTATATTTCAATAAATATACAATGCTTGGTGAAGGAAAACATCGCGAGGAAACCTGCGCGCATTTGTGAAGTAATTCAAAAAATGATTGTGAAGTCTTCTTTCAATCCGCTCTGGGCCTACGTGTGGTATGGACTGCGTGATACCTGTTGTAATGAGATATTGAATTTGCGCCTAGCAGTAGGGCGTAAATAGATTTTTGTGGTGATGGCACTTACAAAACCAATATACCTAATAAATTGGTTAGATTGATTAGTGGATTAATGGATTTATATTACCTAAAGGCATACTATTACTACTACTACTACAGCCTATTTGCGTCCCACTGCTGGGCACAGGCCTCCTCATCATGAGAGGGTTTGGGCTATAGTCCCCTCCCCACGCGGGCCCAGTGCAGATTGGGGACTTCACACACATTTTTGAATTACTTCGCAGATGCGTGCAGGTTTCCTCACGATGTTTTCCTTCACTGAAAAGCTCATGGTAAATTCAAATTGAATTTCGCACGTAAGTAAACTAGTGGTGCGAGCCGGAATCGAACCCTCGACCTTCGTCATGAGAGGTGGTAGGTTGAACCACTAGGCCACCACGGCTTTTTTACGACATTGCTACTAGTTATCCCATGTTCAACAGTCCAATATCTTATTCTTAAATCATCAAAAAAAAATGTATGGAGGTAGAGGTAGTCTTAGACCACTCTATAAAAACATTTAAAAAAAAAACTGAACACCCACCTAAGACCACATAGAGTGCACTGTACAGGCTTGCTTTGATTATGGCTCTGATAATGAATATCCAAAGAGTGCTTTGCAGTGTATTTTCTACCACACAAATCACACTCGAACACCTTAGCCCCAATATGCGTCAACTTATGTGTTTCATATTTACTAGCAACATTAAAAACTTTGTCACATACCACACAGTTGATAACATTCTCCAAAGTATGTAGTTTCATGTGTAACTTCAAAGATTTCCTGTGTTTATATTCTTTATTGCAAATTGTGCAAATGTGTTCTGTGCCATTGTTGATTGGGGTATTTGTTAAGGGTTTTGCATTTAGTAATTTTGCTTTCATATCCAAGGTAATGCCTCTGGTATCTAAAGGACCAAAGTTAACTGTTACAAAAGCTTTATTATTATAATTCGCTTTGTTCATAGCTTTTAGAACCTTTTCATTGTATTGTGGTGTACCAGAATTGCATTTTCCTATGTCAGTATCATCTATGAAATCATTGCTTTTATCAATTTTTTTCAGCTCATTTTTTTCAATACTTTTGTTTCTTGTTATAATTTCTTTAGTGTTTTTATCATGAATAAGATCTTTTCTAGTAATATCAGTAAATTTAAACTGTCCATTCATTTTCTTGTCTGAAATATCATGTGTTTTCAAATGTTTTATCAATGTATCTCTCCTATTGAATCCTTTTCCACAGTACTGACAAAGGTAAAAGTTTTTCTCGTCACTATGAACACTCAAATGATTCAATAAGTGTACTTTCTGGAAAAATCTCCGCTGACACTGGTTGCATTCAAAGAATTTAGACCCTTCATGCACTAGCAAATGCCTGTCTAAGCTGCCCTTTTTCCCGTACCCTTTCCCGCACAGTTGACATGTGAATTTATTATTAGTGTGTTCTTTTAAATGAGCTACCAAAGTATGTTTATAAGTATAACTACGATTACATATATGACAAGTATATGATTTGGAAATCTCATGGCTTCTCATATGATTTAACAATTTCCCTTTACTAGGATAAAATTTATCGCATGTATTACATTCAAATATGTTCAATTTAGTATGTTTTCTGATATGCAATTCTAAAGTAGATTTTCTAGTGTATGAATTAAGACAATAATTACATTGATAAAGGTTCAATTTTGTGTGCAGTTTATTGTGGGATTGTAGACTGTTTTTTGAAGAAAATTCTTTCCCACAGATTAGACATTTGTTTGCAGGAAGTTCCTGACCAGTGGAATCTTGGGTTTGCATCATTTTTGCTTGGTCCTGAAATGATAGTATCCACATTTTAGGGCCAGTACACATGGACTGCATTTGAACAATAATCACTATGAAAACTGCAAACCAACTGCATTTGAACTGCACAGCCCTCATAGAAATTGCAGTTTGGTTGCAGTCCGTGTGTACCGGCCCTTAGAATGCCTATAGTTAAATTTCCAAAAAAAGTACCTAAATACTTACCTACTGTAACAAAAAGGTAATTGTGATAAAGTAAGTAGCACTTTATTCTACAAAAAAAGAATAATAAAGTACAGATTATAATACAGACACATGCAGCACCAGATGTTGGGGGACAAGAATCACGATGACGAACAACAAAAAAGGGCATGTTAAGTGGTGTCGGACTTATCCCTATAGGGAATTAACAAGTTCAACGAATTTTAAAGACGACAAGTAACAGTAACTTAAATATCATGTGCTAATTAAGACCACTTTATGAATAGCATTCTGTATTTCCATTCGCACCTAATGCCTGTTTAAAGTTAAACAATCAATGTGGTAAAGTTGAAAATGTTAACTCTTATGAAAAGTTCTTTGGAACTGATACCACCGTTGTTTATAGAAGAAATAATATAGAAATATAAAATTCTTACCATAACTGACGTTTTAACTGCGCCTTGTATTCAGAAAACAAGATAAAATAATTAAAATAAAATTACGAATTCCCCGACTCTGTTTTGTAAATTCTGTCAACAGCGATGACAGGGGGATAATATGATTACATTTCAATTATTATTTCATAGCCTCTCGTTATAAAGATTATACAAAATTGATTCTTCAGTCCTTGCAATACGGCCATTTTTCAAGTTCAATTTATTTATAAACTTATTAAAATAACGTAAAATAGCAAACAAACAGAACAGGACTGTCATATAATGCCGCGCCGCGTTCAAGTAAACAAATCACAGTCGTTTGGTTCGAGTAGACTAAATAAAAATATGATGGAATGTTTTAAATTATGACATTTCCTAGTTCCTTAAATGCATAATGTGCATAGGCTTGTAGAAAATAACGCAAAAAGCTGTTTTTTTTTGCAAATCGACTCTGTAAAGTTCTCCCGAATATATGGGAGAATTGGAAGCTCTATTTCTAGCAACACCCATTTTCAGCTTTCCTTCCTTCAGTCGATATTTTCCCGAAGCTCAGCCGTGCGTCGAGCTTTATAGAAACACATTGCCTGCTTTTTAGAACTTTTTAATGAATAACTTATTTAATCCATGCGTAATATAAGCTTAGATTTATCGCTTGCCAGGGTGGAGTATTAAAGTAATTTCAGGAATATCGGGCAATGTTATTGATTAGTGTAGTTAACTCGTGATATCTTGCGGCTACCAAAGGTGAGTACTTACACACCGAGGCTGGACTCATTTCACATTCTTAACAATTGGGAATTAGGTAAATAAATAATAATATTCCTAATAAAACATAGTAGGTATCTCTAAACTTAGACCAGGAGTTGTATACGTTAAACTGTTGTTTTTTTACTCCGATCTTTTTTTTTTTATAAAAAATAATTCATTATTGTATGTAGGTACCTTGATAAATGAACAGTTGCGTATTTATGTTTTACAACCAGGAGCGTTAAAGTTTTTAATCGAGGAAATTCCGACCGATCCCGTGTAAATGTCGGAGTGAAAAGTGGCATGAGTACCTATTCTAATAATGATATATAATAATTCGATCAAAATTTATTCAGTACTAAGTATGTGAATGAGTAGCAACGCACATCCATTTGAAATTGACAAACTTTTACGTTCCACGCTATTAATTTAGGACGGTCTCTCTCTACATAGACCAATAACATAGTTAGCACACTGAAAATAGGTGACTATTGATTTGATTACTGCAATTACAAAGGAACGTGTTGTGGTCGATTTTACCACTAAAAAAATTGAGATCCATAAGGGTGCCCAGTTATGCAAGTCACTTGGGATGTATTTCAAGAGCACTTTAAAACAAAAATTTTCAGAACTTTCAATTTTTTAGATTTTTTCCTTTGTATACGCCTAATAGTCGATCTTTATGCCAAATATCAAGTTTATAGGTCATCTGAAAGTGGGTAAGAGTTTTGATTTATAGGTCAGTGAATGATAAAAATGACGATTTTTGGCCGTTAATATCTAAATAACCGTTTGAGTTGTGTTTATCACTTTTCATCACCACAGACGAGATAATGCGACTATTCTGTAGGCTAGAGACTTCCTACACACTTTTATAATACATGGCACACACGTTCAAGTTCTCCTTTTCATAGCTTAGCCGTAAATTTAATTCAATTTAAATTAAATTATTAGGAATTTCCAATGAAATCCCTTATGCGTCCGGAATGAGGCCCCAGTTTTGCCCCTCTCTAAGTGTAATGCTATACTATCCGTAAAACTATCTGGCCGGGTAATAAACGTCCGCTACCGTTAGGGGTGTAACATGTCGATAACTTATAATGGAAACGTCGATATAATTATTATATTTTCAAGTGAAATCTTATATCATTACTGATATTGTTTTTAAAGTTATCTAATGATTAATACTAAATGTTTAAGATAATTAAGTGTTTACGATATTTCTTAAATAATTAGCTAAAAACGTGATTAGGTAAGTAGATAATGCGAAATGCATTATAGTACGTATGATTGCCAGATAGTTTTGCGCATAGTATAAGTATATAGGACATAGATAAACGCTCAAACGTTACAGTTTGAAATATCTAAACATATACAATACACGTTTCAAGTGGTTCAATTACGGTTTTAGCAGCCACAAAATCAAAACGCCGATAGTAACGATAACGAATCCAGAGGTTAAATATTACTGAGCTGCGTAGCGTAGGCGGCTATAAATAGGATGAACTGAAATAATTATGCGTTGCTAGTAACTTATACCATTTCCACGATGTCGGACAGTCTTGGATACTGTAAATGTGGGAATTCCCATTTAGTTACGCTTTTACGCACTCCCCAATGAATAAAAAGTATTAATTCACCCTTGATCCGGAAATCAGTTATCATAAAATATCACTTTAATCATATTCTCATACTGAATTTTTAAGTCTTTGTGATAAAATATTCTCATATCTTTACGGTATCATTATTAAGCATATAACCCAACCCCTCGTGTACGAGGTCGTGGGCAGAAGCTAGTATTATACGGGGTCAAATAAAACGTTGTGACGATATTTTACCCACAGAATCAGCTATCAATTCTAAGCATAATTTTTAGTTTTTTTTTCGAGCTAGTATTCTTTTTCTATGGCCCAGTATGTGATTGATGGTGTGCGCAATAGGTACCTGAATCCCATACAAAACTTATTTTTTACCTACTCAAAAAAAAACAAATTCTAAAAAGGATGCTTAGAATCTATAGCTGATTCTGTGGGTAAAATTAAAATCAACGTCACACCATTTTGCTTGTCCCCGTACAATACTAGCTTCTGCCCACGACTTCGTCCACGTAGGATTCAGTTATAGCGTTCCCACTGGAAATATACGTTTTTTTTACTTGAAGTACTTATCCAAATCGGTCCGGTTGAAGCGTGAATAGGTAACGGACGGACAGTGTTACTTTGGAATTTATAATATCACTCTAGTCGTTGACCGCCTGATGATTATAAGTAGTATAGAAGTGTTGGGTTTGACCCGTGGAAAACCTCTCCCCGTGGGAAAATCGGGATAAAAATTATCCTATGTTATTTCCAGTCTCAAACTATTTCCATATCCAATTTCATCAAAATCGGTTGCGTTTATAAATCAACCATCACCCATGAATGCAGTAGCCTGTTATAAACACGACTCAATCAACGCCGGCAATATTTACTTAACTCTAATGTGTTTACCGAAGAAACTACGCGGAAATACGGGCAAGCCCTAATTAAATGTCTTTACTAATCTAAGTATATTATACTTATTGTTTTGTCAGTACGCCCCACACATTTTTATCACACCGGTAAGCGTGGTAATTGAATCGATATTGCCGTTCTAATCACCTTTTTTGAAGAAGGAAGTCCATGTAGGGAAGAATTTATTTTTTAAACATCAGCTAACATCATGCAGATTCGTATCACATTGTATTATAAATGCGGAAGTAACTCTGCCTGTCTGTCTGTCTGTTACACCTTCACCCTGTTGTCTACCGCCTATTCACAAAAAGTTTATGTAAAATAAACTTAGTTACTTAGGTATTAAAGTATATCCGCTCGACGCGAATTCGCGTCATCGGTAGACAATGAATTAAACGGCTAGATCAATTTCGAAAATATTTGTTGTAGAGATTTTTTGAGTCCCGGGGCCGAAGCGGGATAGTTTTTAAACTATGCCTCCTTTACGGGTACTATGCCTCCACAAAGACATACCTAGTAAGATTTATTTTACAAAAACATAATTTTAGTTGTTCAATACTGCCTGAAAATAGTAGTCTTCGGTCCATCATCATCATCAATTCTTCGGTGCAATACCATAAAACTGTGCGTTTTCTGTAGGTAGGCAACTATAATAAAGAAAGTAATTTTGAAAAAATAAGTACCTATTTATTTTCTCAATGTGCTCCCGACCTATAAAATTGCCAATGACAATTTTGAAATGTTGCTAGGTTACTAATAAAACTTCCTCGTTGTTTACTTGGTCCATATACCTTTTTTTGGCACTTCATTTGTTTTAAATTTAAAATAACAAAATCAAATTATTAAAATGTTTTACATTTTGTAGACGTCATGAATTTAAGAATGAACTTGATTGAAGGTTTCCGAGATATTCGACCTTTTCACGATTTGTGTTACCTATGGGGCGTAAAGCCCCATTTTACACACAGCCGAAGTGAGTAGGGAAGTGGGCAAGACGAGTACTATGTAAACACGATACTTCTCATGCCATTGCCATTGCCACTCGCACTGCCCGCTAACATACTAAATTTAAATTTAAACACGAATGCCCTTATTCAAAGTCTAGGTTAATATAATCTACTTAAGAGGGTTTAACCCAAAAGTTGGCAACGTCGCATATAGCTGTCAAATGTTTCGCTGTTTTTATTAATTTCTCAATATTGCTGAATTAAAAAGGAAGATATCATTCTATGGTTGAATGACGCATCTCGTGTTATATTTGCTGGTTAGGCATTCAAATAATACGATTACATTAAATGCATGGAATCTGCGATGGAAAGTTTTCAAAAGATGTTACTTCCATAATACTAAAAAAATCGTGTTCCCATGATAACTGCTGCGATGCATACTTAATGTTTTATTCAACCATAGAGCAATAATTCATGTTTTCATTCAGTAATATTCAGAAATTAGTAAAAACAGCAAAATATTTGACAGCTATTTGCGACGTTGCCAACTTTCGGAGTAAACCCTCTTAAGTATACCTAATAATAATAAGACTGTAGAAGAAGTCGCGTCTGAAACTTGAAATTTAAAATAAACTATCAAGTCGAGGGGACTATCTAAACGATACTGAACACAAAATAACGATTTTTAGGAAAATTGTCTGTATGCATGTATGTATGTATGTATGTCCGGATTTAACTCGAAAACTACTGGACGGATTGCAACAAAATTTGGTATAGTTTATAATACTGGTCAACATATATGCTACTTTTCATCGCTATTACCGATTTCTTCGCGGACGAATGCCGGACAGAAGCTAGTGTAACAATAAATATGTAAAGAAGAACTCAATCGCTGATTTTCACGCGGTTTTCATTAAAACACATAGTTGTCTGTTTTTGTGTAGGTATCATCTATACTCATACAATAATATAGGTTAAAATTGGTTGCGGTTAGTCTGGAAGTACTATCTTTTGAAAACTTTCCATCGCATTTTCCATGCATTTTAATGTAATTTTATCATTTGAATGCCTAACCAACAAATATAAAACGAGACGCGTCATTCAACCATAGAATCATAACTTCTTTTTTAATTCAGTAATATTGAGATATTAATAAAAACAGCGAAACATTTGACAGCTATATGCGACGTTTCCAACTTTCGGGATTTAAACCCTCTTAACAACAAATAGGTACCTTACTTACTTAGGTAATATTTACAAAATCTACAATAAAATTACAGCCATTAATTCATTTGTTTTTTTTGTTTTAGCCGAAAATGGAGTTCACAGTCCACAGTAGAAGCACAATATGCGTCGCTGCAGTGGTCTTTTCATTCTTATCAGTCGGTAAGTGAAATAAACCGTTTCAGGCCCTCTTTCATTTTGGAAATTACTAAGCCCTTTATTCCAAAGCCCTATTCCAGGATACTTTTAAAACCTTTTCCGGGATTACGGGATTTGTGATCCGGGGTCCGTCTAATGAGTTTCCGGGATTTTTCCGAAATTTCCCGGGCTTTCCGGGATAATAGGTCTATAGTCTATAGCTTATTCCACGTTACAAACTATCTGTTTGCCAAAGTTCGTTTTGGCGTGATTGAGCAACAAACATCCAAACATCTAAACATCCAAACACACAAACTTTCAGCTTTATTATATTACTTAGTAAGAAGATAAATCCTCATTTCTCCAGCACAAGCTATCGACTGCTTCAAATGCGTGTCGATGAATGGAAAATTCGCGGCGTGCGACGATCCCTTCCACAATAACCACTCGCTGCAAATGCTCGAGGCTCCCTGCATGGGCGGGCGGAAGGGGAGGGACGGCTTGTTCCCTGCTACCTCGTGCATCAAGATAGCTGGGGTCTTTGGTGAGTAGACAGATGAGACAAAAAGTCGTTCCCAAGTCAACCACTGATGCTGGAGTCACCCTGCATGGGCGGGCGCAAGGGGAGGGACGCCATGTTCCCTGCTACCTCGTGCATCAAGATAGCTGGGGTCTTTGGTGAGTAGACAGATGAGACAAGAAGTCGTTCTCACGTCAACCACTGACGCAGGAGTCGCCCTGCATGGGCGGGCGCAAGGGGAGGGACGCCATGTTCCCTGCTACCTCGTGCATCAAGATAGCTGGGGTCTTTGGTGAGTAGACAGATGAGACAAGAAGTTGTTCCGACATCAACCACTGATGCTGGAGTCACCCTGCATGGGCGGGCGCAAGGGGAGGGACGCCATGTTCCCTGCCACCTCGTGCATCAAGATAGCTGGGGTGTTTGGTGAGTAGACAGATGAGACAAGAAGTCGTTCTCACGTCAACCACTGATGCTGGAGTCGCCCTGCATGGGCGGGCGCAAGGGGAGGGATGGCCTGTTCCCTGCTACCTCGTGCATCAAGATAGCTGGGGTCTTTGGTGAGTAGACAGATGAGACAAGAAGTCGTTCCGACATCAACCACTGATTCTGGAGTCGCACTGCAAGGGCGGACGCAAGGGGAGGGACGGCCTGTTCCCTGCTACCTCGTGCATCAAGATAGCTGGGGTCTTTGGTGGAATAACACTCTAAGGGCTCGGCCACGACTTCGAGCGATAGCGGCAGCGGCGGGCGTTTTACTGACACATTGCGCGCGACGGTCGCTACCGACGCGCGGCGGGTGTCACTATCGCGCAATGTGGCCGTGAAACGCTCACCGCTGCCGCTGTCGCGCGAAGTCGTGGCCTCACGGCAAGGCTCACTTGCTGAAAGCCTGCTAACCCCGGCTTAGCCTCTAACTTGAGTAAAGTAAAACGCCCTGTACGTATGTTACAGGCATCGGCACGGATCTTGAGCGGTGGCGTTCGATGCGCAGAAGTCGAAAATAAGGTCTCATCGGCAGAGGAGCGTAGGACGCAGCGGGCGCTGTGCCGTGTGCGCCGCTTATTGGCCCTTCAGTAGTAAACATGCGCAGAAATCCCCACTACTTTCGCTCACCTATACTTCTTTGTTGTGTGGTGTTCAATACAGAGTGCATGCCCTGGCAACGGACCTTGAGCGTTGAGCCATAGAGAAATTATACAAGAAGAGTGGCAGAGTCTATACTGTAGTGGGTGCTCCGAACCCCGGGTTAACACTAGATCGACATCTAGCGTCCAGTGGCTGGACCCCGTTTACCCGACCGTTTAGCAGTTGCTCCGCTACTTGAAGCTAGATGGCGAGTCGAACGCAAAGTGTATTTCTAAACAATTTACAACTAATATTATAACTAGAACTCTTTTTTGAAATCCTTCTCCAAAAGACTTCGGGTTGTAAGTTGTAAACTGTAAGCAATAAAATATGCTTTGCGTTCGGCTCGCCATCTAGCTTCAAGTAGCGGTAGCAACTGCTAAACGGTCGGGTAATCGGGGTTCAGCCACTGGACGCTAGATGTCGATCTATTGTTAACCCGGGTTTCGGAGCACGCACTACAGTATAGACTCTGCCACTCTTCTTGCATCATTTCTCTAAGGTAAAGGTCTCTGCGCATGTTTACGACTGAAGAGCCAATAAGCATGCGCGCACGACATAGCGCCCCCTGCGTCCCGCGCCCCTCTGCCGATGAGACCCTATTCGACTTCTGCCCATCGAAAGCTACCGCTCAAGTTCCGTGCCGATGCCTGTACCTATTTATATTGTTAGTATTGATATTATGTTCTTCTTATTAGCATGGGAAGTATCACGTTTCAGGCGCGGCTAGACAATTATTGGTCTATAATTAAATTTCATACAAACGTTGCAGGCCTAGGCCGGCAACACACTTTTTTAAAATTACATTTGATATATTTGTGACACAGCATCTTGGCATTCGGCCATTTAAAAAAAGGTACAAGCAATATTTACTCTATGGTTGGCTATGACATTCTGCCAATACAGCTATTAAAAAACATGAACTATATTTGCTACATAGGTATCGCTATTTTACTTATGTAAAAAATACAAAATATATTATACATGAAATATTATTTTATTTATTTATTTCATTGCATGTTTGAGAAAAGCATTATACATACATCGGCGGGGAACGGAAGTTGTCGGCCTCGTAACAATCCGGCCTCACTATACGTTCGGCCGTATATAGTACTCGGCCTGCAACTTCCTGCTTCCCGGCCTCTGTAGTAATGTACTATTATGTATTTTATTTCAGATGACACCGGCGAGTCAATAACGGTGCGCGGCTGCGGACTGGACTCGGGGACCGTCACCACCGACACGGAGATCGTGCGCATGTCGCACTGCGGCCGGTTCTACTACAACGACAGGTGAGTCGAGACCTTCTACTATCTAAAGTCCCGCACCTTCACATTTCAAAACGCTTCAATGTATTTAAAAAGCACCACCAACACTCTCAACACATGTGTGCGAGCTGAGACAGCCATCAAGTATGCGTTGAGAGTGTTGGTGGTGCTTTTTAAATACTACTACACTACTACAGCCTATTTGCGTCCCATTGCAGGGCACAGGCCTCCTCTCAACACGACAGGGTTTGGGCTATAGTCCCCTTTTTCAGGTTAGTCAGCTTTTTAAATAATAATAATAAAAATAAGCGTTTTGAAATGTGAAGGCGCGGGACTTTAGATAGTAGAAGATCTCTACATCATACAACAATATACTTCGCCAGGTATGCCACCGTGCCGTGCAAAGAGCCGTGGTGGCCTAGTGGTTCGACCTACCGCCTCTCATGCAGAGGGTCGGGGGTTCGATTCCGGCTCGCACCTCTAAGTTTACTTATGTGCGAAATTCAATTTGAATTTACCACTGAGCTTTGCGGTGAAGGAAAACCTCGTGAGATGTGTGGGAAGTCCCCGCGCAGGGACTATAGCCCAAACCCTCTCGTGATGCGAGGAGGCCGGTGCCCAGCAGTGGGACGCAAATAGGCTGTAGTAGTAGCGCTGGTCTTCCGCCGGGCCAAGCGGGTAAGTCATGGAAATGTAAAAAAAAACCGTATCTCCAATCAGGTACGTCCACGGCTGCCTGCAGAGCTGCAACGACGCCGACGCCTGCAACTCGTCGCGCCGCCTCACGGCGCTGCCCCTCGCGTCGCTGCTGTCGTACCACATCTTGAGATTCTGGAGACTTTGGGCGGGGCAGAGCTAACACTCGTCCACTTGTACCCTTAGACACGTTTGACCTGTTTCTGTTTTTGATATGTAACATCTACCCAAGGGCGGATCCAGCTTTCGATTCAGGGGGGGGTCACGTCATACAACCCCTCCCTTTTTTCACGTCAGGGCTTAAAAATACATAATAGCAGTGGACCTAGTCCTGCCGAGGTCATGACCCCCATGACCCCCCCCTGGATCCGCCCTTGTATCTACCTATGTAATATTAATACCTAAGTACCTATGTTTTGTATTTTTTCTTTCACAATCAGCTGTTTGTTTTGTTTTTTACTTCTCAGAGATGGATTGGACTAAACATACATAGGGATGATGACAGGGTGAAGAAATCGAAATTCTAATTAGTCCGTAAGTGGTAATAAAAAAATATTAGACACGTATTTTTTGTTTTATCGAATTAACAAAGAATGACTAAGTTAAAACGCATTAAAGTTGGAGAGTGGGGGCTACCTAATTATAAATCGTACCTAACCGTGACGTCACGCGACATTTCAACTCAATATATGGAGATTGATTACGTGAAAAATTAAAAAATACGTATCCAATACTTTTCAATAATCATCCTGATAGACTAAGGAAAAAAAGTTGTCGTCATCCCTATTGGATGAGGCTTATTCTATAATGCGCCGTAACACACGGGACTTTTAGTTCCTACACTTTTCTGAGCTTCGTCCAATTAATCGACTAGAGTTCGAGTCAGGGGTTATATTCGAAGTCTTAAATTGGGATCTCCCTGTTCCCTATAGGATCGCTCACGCGCCAAGTTGAACTTTAGATCCAGCTGCTTAAAGTCCACGCGACTATGGGGAACAGGGAGATGGAGATCCTTATTTTAAGACTTCAAACATAGCCCCCGTTATGTAAATAATGAGAAAACAAGTATTAATAGCTGTTTGCGAAACCTTGGTAAAGGATAAGTAAAGAGTTTATTCTCACCTTCTCACCGTTAGCATTTATCTCTTTTTATTATATTCGTAAGTTGGAAAAAGGGATGTTTAGGTACTTATGAATTTTGTAAAACCTTAGCGTGAATTTGTTAAACGCACCAAAAAATACCAATAAATATAGCACGACACAGCGTAGAAGGCGCGCGGATTAAGCAATAACAGACTCTACGTCAACGGCTTAAGTGCTTCGCCGCGCGCCTTCTAAGTTGTGTTCTGCTATACAAGTTTCTCAAATTTTCGGTATGGGCATAACACCCTGCACTATAAGACTAACTAGTTAAAAACATGCGATTAGATTTTATAAATCACTGCTGGCAATAATCGTAATATACATATAGCCCATATAGGTATCTATTTATTTATAACAAAGATTTCTAGTCTCCCTTATAACTAAGTTGCAATGTAGTACTTACTGAAGAATTCTATAAGGTTGTAAGTCCACGCGGTATCCAAAAAAATCCCCATGAGTGAAACACAGCGATGCGCTAAATCTTTTCTTGTTCGCACTGCTAAACTTTGGAATTCCTTCCCTGCGTTTGTGTTTCCCAGTTCCTATAATCTTGGTGTAAGCAAGTCTAGAGTGAATACACATTTTTTGGGTTATAGTATAGCGTGTTCCACCTTAGACCCTATCATTACATTCCATCAGGTGTGATTAGAGTCAAACGCAAGCCCATTCGTAATAAAAAAATGAAACGAAGAAAACAATAAGTATATTAAAGTATCTGGGCCCTAATAAAATTTGCAAATACGAGTATTTTGTCAATTTAGTGTTTAGTTAGCGTCTACCCTAAGCTTTTTAATGGGTATTAACATGGATTCGCGCGTGGACCCTAAAATATGGCTGACAGATAGTGAAAGGATAGACTACTATTTAATTTCAGTGACCTGACAAGGTTAAACTTTTATGAGATTATTTTATCAATAGGTACAATGGCCATTTATACTTAATTACTACACGAATCTTGAGCGCTGAAATCCCCTCTACTTTCTAGAGGGGATTTCTGCGAATGTTTACGACTGAAGGGCCAATAAGCGTGCGCGCACGGCACAGCGCCCGCTGCGTCCCGCGCCACTTTACCGTTGAGACCTTATTTTCGACTTCTGCGCATCGAAGGCCACCGCTCAAGTTGTGCCGATGCCTGCACAGAGCTTTATACAAAAAATAGATAGACATACGGATAGAATACACGGTCTGTCAGCCAGAAACTCATCAAAGTTACTATTTTCAAGTTAATTTACCTTGGCTGTGATATGTTTTTCTATATATACATATACAATACTTACAATTCAAACTTCTTTACTGCTTAGATAGAGTTTTCGAAATGCGACAATTACAATCACAAAGGGATATGGTAGCAAGATAAGAACAATATCAGGGGTTTCCTTCAGTTGGTAGTGACCCTGCCCACTGTTCCGACTGTCGCGGGTTCGAACCCCGCTCGGGGCAAACTTTGTGTGATGAGGACAAATGTTTATTAATCATAAAGATAACGCACGAGTAGTTACTTTGTGTATACCTTGAAATTTTATGTGGTGCGTATTGTAACGAAAAAAAGTGACACAGTAACCGAAGGGGTAGGAAAGTCATATCAGATTTGCGCGTCCATTTTTATTCGAGAAATCAGCGACAGATAAATTGAGAAGTACTTTCCAGTGTCACTTTTTTGTACCCAAATAGACACCTTGATCCTTTATACATATATCATGTTAATCAAGTATTAAAACTTCTATGTTGACCATTTAGTTATACCTATAGATTATTGCACTATTACACCTATTGTATAAGATAAGCTTTATATAACGAACGCAATTTTTGCCGAACATGAAGTTTTTATAGAAATGTATGGATAATTGTTTTATACAGATTGTCTAACTGCCCATTGTTTCGAGCAATAAATATAGTTATTATAACATTAAAATGTGTTTGTCATTATATGTATTTACTATTCGACATTGGCACTCGCCAAATGCTGCTTCGGTACGCTCGCTACGCTCGCTTGGCGTGTGCAATGCAATGTGTAAATATGAAAGTCGCTAAATAAACAGGCTTCTATCGAACTAAGTATCTCGATCTACCCTAACATTTAAAAATCATCACGATATGAACATCAACAAATTATTTAGGTGATAACAAACATTTGTTCTACGTGTAAAGGTATGAATTGGGTATTGTAAGGAAAACAAAGAAAATAGTGAATGCATTTATTTGTGCCACACTCTAAATAAATAATTGGGTAGGTAGATTAAAACTAAAAAGTTTACAAAACGCAAAACAGTTTTCATCAAACATTTTTTTCATCAAAAAAGTAGCACACATTATATTTAGATTTAAATTGGTGACCGCCAGCTGACAGAATTTCATGTAAATTCATTGAAAATGCAATATCATACTCCATTGTGTTGTGGTGCCATCTCAGTCTGTCATGATTTTTAATTGAAATTTACTAATACTAAGCTTTAAGGTGAAGAAAAACAACGCTAAGAAAACTTTCACATCTGCGAAGCAATAAAAAAATGTGCAAAGTCCCCGATCCACACAGAAAAAGGAATAAGCCTTAAATTTTTCATGTCGATGCTATATTAAAAAGGACAGTAAAAGCTTGGTACAAAAATCAAGTTTTGGGTAGAAATACATATATAAGTATGTCACTTTTATGACATTGCACATTATTTTAGTACAGGATAATCTAGGAATCTTTAGGTTTTCTACTAAAAGAGAGTTTTATTTGATTGGTCGTGAATTAAAAGGGAGGCGATTCCCAATTTCCCAGTCCCGATCTCCCCCTGCACATCTTTTTTTTTCATGTCGATAGTATAGGCAAACGAGCGCACAGCCCACCTGATAGTAAGTGGTCACTGCGGCCCATGGACACCGAAATCCTTTGATCCCCCATTAAGAAACCATAAGATCTCGAATGCGTTGCCTAAAATGAGGCCTGAGATGGAATGCCTCTGGGCCAGAAATTTCGCCGGCTGCCTTAACCCCCTACCGGAACACAACAGTGCGAGCACTGCTATTTGGCGGCAGGTTACCGGGGCAAGACGGTGTTACCTCTCCGGACAGACCAGGCCCTACGACTAGCAAACCTACCACATACAGAGCAAGACTAAAATTGTAAAAGCAAACATAAGTATTGTTTTGAATTGGTTTTCTTCAAACGTCCGACGAGTTGAAAGTGTCCGCGTAGTCCGTGTCTGTTAAGACCTCCGTGTTGACCTCTGTCATTTCCTCGCCGACTTCTAAAAGCGAAACATATAAATCTTTAAATAAAATCCATACTTTTAGGCATAGAAAAATAAGGTAAACTTAGAAGGAAAACCTTCAAACAAATCAGCGTACGCCTGAAATAAGTGTTAACTGATGTCATAGTTTTCACGTGATGCGCGGTCCAATAAATAGACAGACGAATAAATAGACAAACAGATGAAAATTTTAAAAACAGTGAAATGTGTTCTGTTATCGATTCCAAGTATCCCTAGCCAACTTTTTTCGAATATCTCCCATTCCATGTACAGACTTTCGACCCTCTTTAGCTTTAATATATGTATGTATTTGTATATAGATAGATAGATTATATGTATACAGATAGATAGATAGAAGAAGATAGATGTACCTTTGGGCGTGGTAGTGGCGGGCGTAGGCACGGCGTCGCACTTGCATCGTCGCATCTCCTCGAGCTCTCGCACCTCAGACGGGAGCAGCTTCGCCTTCTCCGAAGGTGATATGTTCACTGGAACGTGTGGAAGAAACGTGTAGAAGAAACGACTAGCTACAGCCATGGGCACGGAACTGCAGCGGTGACCTTCGATGCGCAAAAGTCAAAAATAAGGTCTCATCGGGAGAGGAGCGCAGGACACAGGGGGTGCTTTGAAGTGCGCGCGCGCTTATTGGCTCTTCAGTCGTAAACATGCGCGGATTTCTGCGCATGTTTACGACTGAAGAGCCAATCCCTCTACTTTTGCTCACCGCTCAAGTTACGTGCCGCGACCTGTACTAGCTCTAAAGTGTGTGCTATAGTATGGGCCCTACGCTCCACGATCCCGGAGAAGCTCAGTGGTAAAATAACAGTAGCACTTTCGGTGACTAAGCTTTTTATTGACGAAAAGTGACAAATGTCAAATATTGTTGTTAAGAAATCGTGAGTTGATTCGTGAACCTAAAAAATTTGAAAAAAGCCGTCGACTTCGCATCCGCTAGTTGGTGCTGTCGTCGTGCGCACTGCCAATACTTACCCAGCATGGTATAAGAAAACAAGGTCTGCTGCTCCGAGTCGCGTGACACCGGTACGTCAAAAGTCAAGTCGCCACTTTATTGCAATATAACAAAAATGAAGGAAATATTTTCTGCCGTTATAATGCAAAATAAATTATCTACGCATTACAATTGTCATTGACTTGTTTAAACACACAAAATGGGACAAGTTAAAAACAAATGAACGTAATAATTTAACGAAACACTCGCAGGATACATGGGGGTCGGGGATTGTTTTAATACAACACTTGCAACACACAGCAATGCGAATGACGTTCGGGTGTCACCCACTCTACTACAGAATGCCGGAGTGACACACCTGGTGAAGTACGAATATACATGGTGGGTCAGAAAATATGGCAAATAATTAATCCACAGTATCGGCTATCGATTCTAAGTATATTGTATAGGTCTTAATTTTTTTTTATATTGGTAAAAAAGAATTGTATAGGATTCAGGCGTCGCTCACACAACCAATCCCATATACAATTTTTTTTTTACCGACTCAAAAAAAATTAAAGACCTATACAATATACTTAGAATCGATAGCCGATACTGTGGATTAATTATTTGCCATATTTTCTGACCCACCGTGTATAATGGCCCCAACGGAAGACCAGCGCTGGCATTTAATGCTAGCACAAGCTGAGTTGGGACCATTTCGTGACAGGCCACAATACTTTTTCTTTTGTTCTGTTTAAATGTTGCTCTTTTTTGTCTTTTGTGTGTGTGTTGTGTAATGTCATGAATAAATGTTTTCTTTCTTCTTTTTCTGTTCTTTCTTATAATCGTATCACGCTTACCCAGCATCATCCGCACGCGGCTCGGCGTGGTGTCCGGCTCGCAGTAGCACGTCGGGTCGAGGCGGCGCTCCTCCTCGTCCTCGCGCGCGCGTATCTCGGACGGCAACTCCTCGGGGCCTGTGTGGGAAACAACCGATTAGTTAGGGGCAGTAAAACAAACAAATTACAATTATACAGACGACGTTGCGTTGCGGCGTACATCGGAAAAGCACTGTATATGAGCAATATACAAGGGCGCTTCAAGTTTTCATACAGGCTACCTAAGGCGGCGACATCTTTTATACATCGCGTTTAACACTTTAAGAAGCCGTGGTGGCCTAGTGGTTCGGCCTACCGCCTCTCATGCAGAGGGTCGGGGGTTCGATTCCGGCTCGCACCTCTAAGTTTACTTATGGGCGAAATTCAATTTGAATTGACCACTGCGCTTTTCGGTGAAGGAAAACATCGTGAGGAAACCTGCACGCATCTGCGAAGTAATTCAAAGATGTGTGTGAAGTCCCCAATCCGCACTGGGGCCGCGTGGGGACTATAGCCCAAACCCTCTCATGGTGAGGGGAGGCCTGTGCCCAGCAGTGGGACGCAAATAGGCTGTAGTAGTAGTTTAACGCTTTCCGGACGTACGCTGATTTGTATAAAGGTTGTCATTTCTATTCCTATAAGAGTAAGTATCGTTACGCCGCTGCCATTTTGTCACAGGGCGGACACGGCCTATAAAAGCACGATTTCGATCACAATTCGAATGAAGTGTCAATCTTTGCGTGCGAGGACGTCTGTGTGCGTGCGAGGACGTGTGTAAATGTGTAAATAAATGTGTGTCGCTCGTGCCACTACGCGGGCCACGGTAAGGGCGAGTTGGGCGCGAGTTGCGCGCCGGCTAGATTCAGGCGGGTGATTCCGTGGCCATTCTATTAAATATTCTGTGATTTTGTGACAATAAGATAAAAGTGGGAAAAAAATTGCCAGTAGTCCACACCGAGACTGCGGCGCGGGTGCTGTATGTTTTTAGTCCTGGGATTTTTCCCTATTTGTTCGCAATACGGACGGACCGACTTCGGACTACGGTTTGGTTGGTTCATAGGTGGTAAATCTGTGAAATAGGTACGTCCACCACCGAAGAACTGGTGTTGTTGGTACGATACGTAACTAGGTAAGTAGAATTTAAACTACAAATAAGATGGTCATACACAATTTTAGTATGAGTTGAAGTAATACAGCTTTCCTGTGGATAGTCCCAGATCAAGGGGTTTTAAGCCTAATTTCTTGTTGGACCTTTAAATACATGTAAGTGCATACAAATCTTAACTTGTGACCAGTATCATAAAAGCTTCATTTAAGTTTTTATACCTAAACAAGCCGTTATTACATTGTCCACAGGAACGATCCCTGTTTTCACGTTCTGTGTCACCAAAAGGCGTGTTCTTCGATCTATACTCACAGATCCTCTTAGGTATGACGGGTTCGGTGCGATCAAACGCGTCAGGGCGTATTAAGCGGCTGTAGTGGCGGTAGTCGGGCCGGTGGACCGGCGGCTCCATCTCGCCCGTCGCGATCGATACCACTGGAATAAGATCATCATCATTATTGTCATCGTCATAGTCGTCATCACCATCATCATCGTCGTCATCATCGTCATCATCAACATCATCATCATCACCATCATCATCATCTTCATCATCATCATCATCGTCATCAATATAAACAACAAAAACATCAGCATCATCATCATCATCATCATCATCATCATAATCATCATCATTAACAATTAACAACTAAAAATCATCGTCATTATCATTATAAGTAGTAATCGTCATTTTAGTCATCAACATCATCTTCAATTTTGATCATCATCATATTCAATGTCAGGTGGTTTAATTCGCTCAGAGTTAAGGGCAGGCCATGGCATAACATTGGTCGATTACGTACTGAACGCCGAAATATGATGCCGAAACAGGATTACCTATATCCCTCGCTATACGCCTCGTTTTGGTTACGTTTAAACATAATTAATCTACGCTCATATCATAAACTCTGTATGATGCGTTCGAGAACCGCAAATTATGGCCAGCATGAAGATAAACTGTTTAGTTAGAACAGATTTCTTATCTGTGAAAATGTTCTAATAGTCGTATTAGACCATCAGCATTCAAATTTCGAACATTTTCGAACAGAAATGCCCGCCTACATTAAAATAACTACAATCGACTGACTTTCGGCAACTGTTTCCTTGGCGTCAAGAGTGATTTCCACCAACTCTCGCAGCCTCCGGCCGCAGTCGCGCCATATAAATAGTTCATTGCCAACTCTGCGACGAGATTCCACCACCACTGGAAAAAGGAGAACAATAGACAGAGCAGAACTATGAGTGTTATATCAATATCTATCTACGACAAGTAAGAAGAAGAATGAGAGAATAAGATAATTTATACGGTTGATCGATAGTTCGAAACAACAAAAAAACAGAAGTTATGTCAAATAGGTACTTAAAACTAAAATGGTTGCCCCACAGCGTACTTACTAGATTTATGAATAAATATTTGCCATCGGGAAATCTCGCTAATCTCCTAATAAAAATCTACATCTTAACTACCAACTGAACACCAAGTACCAAATGAATACGTGACATTTTTATGTAAAAAATTTGACTTTGAGAAAATATGTGAAGTTCTCACTTATTTAATTTTTGCCTGTCAAAAATAGAATCTTATAGGTTAAGTTTAATATTGTATGCCAGACCCCAGCTAACTGTGAAGCACAAAGTTATGTATACGACCTTTATATATTACTCACATTCAGATAATAAGTTATTCACTATAGTGAAATATGAAAGAAATTCGTACCGTCATCCATGAGTTCGTTGAGCAGACATCGCATGTCGTGCTGTATCGGGAAACGATCCTCGTGAGTTTTCTCGGTAGGTTGCGGTTTGCCTGCAATAGACGCATCGTATTCGTAAAGTCAAGTGAAAGTTCTATTTAAATAAGACTAGAGATCATTGTCATATGTTGGATATATATAGAGGACCAGCTGTGTCTACGGCTCATACAACACTTGCCATGGCACACTAGTATAGGGATCATTGTCATATGACTAGTAAATACAGAGGAGCACCTGTGGTAGATACGGCTGATACAACACTGGCCATAGCAGTCTAGAGGGATCATTGTCATATGACTGGTAAATACAGAGGACCACCTGTGGTGGACACGACTCATACAACATTAGCCATAGCACACTAGTATAGGGACCATTGTCATATAACTGGTAAATACAGAGGAGCACCTGTGGTAGACACCGCTCATACAACATTGGCCATAGCACACTAGTATAGGGATCATTGTCACATGACTGATAAATACAGAGGAGCACCTATGGTAGACACGGCTCATACAACACTGGCCTAGGACAACACTAGTATAGGGATCATTGTCATATGACTAGTAAATAAAGAGGAGCACCTGTGATTGACACGGCTCGTACAACACTGGCCTTAGCACACTAGTATAGGGATCATTGTCGTATGACTAGTAAAGACAGAGGTGCACCTGTGGTAGACACGGCTCATACAACACTGACCATAGCACACTAGTATAGGAATCATTGTCATATGACTGGTAAATACAGAGGAGCACCTGTGGTGGATACGGCTCATACAACACTGGCCTAGGACAACACTAGTATAGGGATCATTGTCATATGACTGGTAAATAAAGAGGAGCACCTGTGATTGACACGGCTCGTACAACACTGGCCTTAGCACACTAGTATAGGGATCATTGTCATATGACTGGTAAATACAGATGAGCAGCTGAGGTGTAGACACGAATTACTCCCCGATACATAAATACTGTGGCTAATCATCTCGTGGTTAGAACTTGGTCTATTTTGATCTGAGTAAATTTTGAGGCGGATCTTTTTTGACATGAACGACATTTTCAGCATACCTACTTCATTTCATATAACTACATATATAGTAAAACCTAGTAATTCGTTCTGAAAGATCCCCTTTTCTTTTGCTCCAGAGCTCTTAGATACTTAGATATTTCACTATCACTAATGAGAGAAAGATATTCCAAATCCACAGGCGTTTTGCATCCTTATTTAAAAAAAACGACCTTTGATCCGCAATTTTTACGTCATCCTTTTTTATTTTTTTATGTCATTGGTAAACGAGCGCATAGCCCACCCGATGGTAAGTGGTCACTGCGGCCCATGGACACCGAAATCCTATGATCCCCATCAAGAGATTTCGAATGCGTTGCCCGCCCTGAGGCCTAAGATGGAATGCCTCTGTGCCAGAAACTTCACCGGCTGCCTTAACCCTCTACCGGAACACAACAGTACGAGCACTGCCATTTGGCGTTGTTCCTGTTGGTTACACTCACCCCTGGTGTACAGCCAGCGGCGGTCGTGCCGGTGCTTGGTCTCCACCGGCTCTTGCACTGTGGGGCACACGCGGCAACGGCACAGCTCGTCCAGGGGGCGTCCGCAGCGGATGCACTGGCCTGGAGACAATAGACAACATATGTGCATATGACTCAAAGTGAATACAGTGAACATTTATTTAAAACTATATTTAAAAAAAAGGACTTTACTGAACATTGTGATATAGGCATACCAGCACCAGATTGCTGCTCGCCTATTATTCGAATAATAATATGATAATAATAATTTTAGTAGGGCGTAATTCGAAAACCATTTCGGTAAAGGAATCAATAAGAAGTTTCAGAATTTTTCGTTAATTACTTTTAGAGATTTGTGTTGTAGTGATAACTGGTGCGTGACGTCATCTCACTCACTTGTCTCACTCTCGCTAAAGAGAGGGCGCTACGCGCATAACTATATCTATGCGCAGAAAGTGCTACTACGTCATTTTGGACTTATGCCCATTTAGAATGAGGCGCTATTTAATTTAAATTTTATGTATGAGGTTGACGACTTACAAAAAAAAGAAAAACTACGTGTCCTTTTAAATGTTCACTACTTTCTAACCAGCTAATAAAATAGCCGTGTTGAAAAATGAAATGTTGTCAATTATTTAGTAGTCAAGTATTTAGATGTATGCATATCCTTTGATTTACAAAGTTATACATCTGAATATGGTAGTCATTCTATCTAGGATTACCTTACTTTTTCTATTTCAGTACGAAGTAATGATACATTGTACTCACGCTCCTTGATCTCAGCCTCATCAATGACTCCGAATATGGTCTTCCGGGCGGCTTCGGTCCGCGCCTGTTGTAAGGAAGTGATGCGATGCCGCGAGGCGCACTTATGCGCCGCCGGCAGAAGGAACTGCTGCACCAACTCAGCCACAAGCTCGTTCTGTTCTGCTGTCGACCTGGTGAAGAGTGATCGAAGATTTTGTTGACCGAGCGACCGAAGTCTCTGTGTTTCAACTTGGGACATATTCTCCTCTACAGGTTATTACAGGTATAGATTTTTTTGTCGATTCAGTTATTGCAAATTTAGTCATTAGAAAAAGCGGAGCTACATTGTTCAAAATGTAAAAAAATGATTAGAACGTAGCGCCTATAAATATTATCAAATATCTCCCAGCTTTATGGGTATTGGTTAAAGGGGCCTGTTTCAAGAAGTCCGCACTGCGGACTACTGGGGCTTTTCCCCAGTAGTCCGCTACCGCGATACCATCAGGCGTCGCCCACCCTCCACCCCGCTCCTCCTCCGCCGCTACTCCTCCTCGTTGTATAGTATACTCACATGGCGCTGTGTTCGGCGAGCGCCCGCTCCACTCGGTCGGCGGCGTAGCCCGCCCTCCGCTCCGCTCCTCCTCCGCCGCTACTCCTCCTCGTTGTATTGTATAGTATACTCACATAGCGCTGTGTTCGGCGAGCGCCCGCTCCGCTCGGTCGGCGGCGTCGCCCGCCCTCCGCCCTGATCCTCCGCCGCTACTCCTCCTCGTTGTATAGTATACTCACATGGCGCTGTGTTCGGCGAGCGCCCGCTCCACTCGGTCGGCGGCGTCGCCCGCCCGTCGCTCAGCTCCTCCTCCACGGCTACTCCTCCTCGTTGTATAGTATACTCACATGGCGCTGTGTTCGGCGAGCGCCCGCTCCACTCGGTCGGCGGCGTCGCCCGCCCTCCGCTCCGCTCCTCCTCCACCGCTACTCCTCCTCGTTGTATAGTATACTCACATGGCGCTGTGTTCGGCGAGCGCCCGCTCCACTCGGTCGGCGGCGTCGCCCGCCCTCCGCTCCGCTCCTCCTCCACCGCTACTCCTCCTCGTTGTATAGTATACTCACATGGCGCTGTGTTCGGCGAGCGCCCGCTCCGCTCGGTCGGCGGCGTCGCCCGCCCTCCGCCCTGATCCTCCGCCGCTACTCCTCCTCGTTGTATAGTATACTCACATGGCGCTGTGTTCGGCGAGCGCCCGCTCCACTCGGTCGGCGGCGTCGCCCGCCCGTCGCTCAGCTCCTCCTCCACGGCTACTCCTCCTCGTTGTATAGTATACTCACATGGCGCTGTGTTCGGCGAGCGCCCGCTCCACTCGGTCGGCGGCGTCGCCCGCCCTCCGCTCCGCTCCTCCTCCACCGCTACTCCTCCTCGTTGTATAGTATACTCACATGGCGCTGTGTTCGGCGAGCGCCCGCTCCGCTCGGTCGGCGGCGTCGCCCGCCCTCCGCCCTGATCCTCCGCCGCTACTCCTCCTCGTTGTATAGTATACTCACATGGCGCTGTGTTCGGCGAGCGCCCGCTCCACTCGGTCGGCGGCGTCGCCCGCCCGTCGCTCAGCTCCTCCTCCACGGCTACTCCTCCTCGTTGTATAGTATACTCACATGGCGCTGTGTTCGGCGAGCGCCCGCTCCGCTCGGTCGGCGGCGTCGCCCGCCCTCCGCCCTGATCCTCCGCCGCTACTCCTCCTCGTTGTATAGTATACTCACATGGCGCTGTGTTCGGCGAGCGCCCGCTCCACTCGGTCGGCGGCGTCGCCCGCCCGTCGCTCAGCTCCTCCTCCACGGCTACTCCTCCTCGTTGTATAGTATACTCACATGGCGCTGTGTTCGGCGAGCGCCCGCTCCGCTCGGTCGGCGGCGTCGCCCGCCCTCCGCCCTGATCCTCCGCCGCTACTCCTCCTCGTTGTATAGTATACTCACATGGCGCTGTGTTCGGCGAGCGCCCGCTCCACTCGGTCGGCGGCGTCGCCCGCCCGTCGCTCAGCTCCTCCTCCACGGCTACTCCTCCTCGTTGTATAGTATACTCACATGGCGCTGTGTTCGGCGAGCGCCCGCTCCACTCGGTCGGCGGCGTCGCCCGCCCTCCGCTCCGCTCCTCCTCCACCGCTACTCCTCCTCGTTGTATAGTATACTCACATGGCGCTGTGTTCGGCGAGCGCCCGCTCCACTCGGTCGGCGGCGTCGCCCGCCCTCCGCTCCGCTCCTCCTCCACCGCTACTCCTCCTCGTTGTATAGTATACTCACATGGCGCTGTGTTCGGCGAGCGCCCGCTCCACTCGGTCGGCAGCGTCGCCCGCCCTCCGCTCCGCTCCTCCTCCACCGCTACTCCTCCTCGTTGTATAGTATACTCACATGGCGCTGTGTTCGGCGAGCGCTCGCTCCGTTCGGTCGGCGGCGTCGCCCGCCCTCCGCTCCCCCTCCTCCTCCGCCGCTAGCTCCACTCCTTGTTGCACGATGTCGCGGAGATAAGCGTCCACTGTCTCTTGGGTTACGCCCAGCACCTAAGTACAACAAAATAACATCGAACCTACCGCACGAGAGTTAGGCTATGATCCCCACGAGAAGTGGCAAAGGTGCATCGTAATAAAAAAGACCGACTTCAAACTCCGACACAGCCTGCAAAGGCGATGTCAAGTTCACTATTGATGGTCATAACGTTGGGTCGGTTGAGACCTCAGTGTTGCCAATTTAGCGTGTATAATGGCACATGATGTGCTAAATTGGCAACACTGCACCTGGCAGGACAGAAAGCGCCTCTAGCGGCGGATTCACTCGCGGCGACCTCATAATCAGAGCCCGGAATTCTCACGGTAAAACAAGACTGTCGCGTCTGTCGCAAAGTTACTAGTGTTAGAAACATTTATCGATATCGAGTATTATTATCGAATATTTTATAATAATTCGCGACGGAAAATTTAAAGTATGCAAAGAAAGTTGGAAGTCGGAGATTGTTTTTTATGTGTTATTTGATCTAAATCTTAACAATACTTTCTTTGTTATAAATAAAATAACCCGGCTTTATAGTGATAAACGAAACTGTCTACTCCCAGAGAAAGTCGTTAAATTTATGATTGTCTACAGACACCAAATAAAATGACATGGGTGCTGTGTACTGACGTAGATTTCGAAGAAGTAATAGGGATGACGACAACTTTTTTTCTCTTAGTCTAGCAGGAAGATTATTGAAAAGTATTGGACAGGTATTTTTTCTTTTTTCACGTAATCAAACTTATACGGAGATATATTGAGTTGAAATGTCGCGTGACGTCAAGGTTAGGTACGATTTATACCTAACGGTGACGTAGTTAGCCCCCACTCTCCAACTTTAATGCGTTTTAACTTAGCCATTCTTTGTTAATTTGATAAAACAAAAAATACGTGTCTAATATTTTTTTATTACCTGACTGACGGACTAATTAGAATTTCGATTTCTTCACCATGTCGTCATGTAATGTAAATATTTTATTTATTTGATGGACCGTTCTTTTTCTTCTATTACACAACTAGGTATCGATATCGTTAAACAAATGATTCTAACACTAGTAACATTGCGACAGTCTTGTTTTTCCGTGAAAATTCCGGGCTCTGTCATTTCAATAAACAGTTAAAGTGATGATGTCCTGCCTGTTTGAACATCTCGTCGTGCTCCCGGCGGCGGTGCTCCTCCTTCTGCCTCCTCCCCGCCTCGGCCGCTTCGCGCATAACCTTCTCGCGAACTGAAACAAAACATGGATGACTTACGACAGTAGTAGTAGTAGTAGTAGTAGACGTACGTATTTGTAGTGACTGACTAACTGACTGACTGACATAGTGATCTATCAACGCACAGCCCAAACCACTGGACAGATCGGGCTGAAATTTGGCATGCAGGTAGATGTTATGACGTAGGCATCCGCTAAGAAAGTATTTTGCAAAATTCCCACGGGAACGGGAAATATCGGGATTTTACTTTTTAATATTTCTGCGCATACGAAGTTGCGGGGAAAAGCTAGTTAAATATAAGACTGTCAATCTCCTTACATTACGTTACGGCGTACATCGGAAATAGCCCCCTGGCTGTACAGCGCCATCTAGATGTTGCTCATGGAGTTCAAATTTGTATGCAGGCTCCTAGGCAGCGACATCTATTATCGCATTTAACGCCATTTCAGGCGTACGCTGATTTGTTTGAAGTTGTCATTCTATGTTTACCTTACTTCTTCTATGCTATTACGAGAAACTTTCAGACTCATATTCGAGATGTATTTATGTATTTCCGTAGAAAAATAAGTTAATCTAGAAGGACAACCTTCAAACAAATCAGCGTACGCCCGAAATAAGTGTTAAATGCGATAATAGATGTCGCTGCCTAGGTAGCCTGTATACAAATTTGAATTCTATGAGCAACATCTAGATGGCGCTGTTCAGGCGAAGTATGAAAAGTTGAAGCGCCCTGGCTATTTCCAATGTACACCGTAATGTAAGGAGATTATCAGTCTTGGAGAACAAGAAGCCTAGATTCGTCAGACATATTCATCCTCATACTCACGCGCGATGAGTATGAACGCGTGCTGCCGCCGCTCCTCCCTCAAGCGACGCAGTTCCTTCTCCAAGAAGTCCAGAGCCGCCGATACCGCGCCACCACATAGCTCGTCCACTAATGCTGTGATTGCGTCCTCCTAAAAGAGAAAAGCAACGTTTATTAAGGCCCGCGTCCTATACCCAGAAAACGCCTCGTTTTGGCTACGGATGGTTGGCATTCGACAGATTCTCTATGGCGCAAATGTCAAATTTTAAACACCAAGTGCGAGTCGGACTCGCGCACGAAGGGTTCCGGACTATTATCTATAAAAACGGCAAAAAAAATCATGTCCGTTGCCCCCTTAAATATTTATTTTAAACTGTTTTTTATTATTTTTTGTTATAGCAGCGACGGAAATACATCATCTGTGACAATTTCAACTGTTTCATGATCACGGTTCATGAGATACAGCCTGGGGACAGACAAAAACGTCAAAAAAGTCACGTTTTCTGTATGGGAGCTTCCTTAAATATTTATTTCATCCTGTTTTTTAGTATTTGTTCTTATAGCAGCAACAGAAATACATCATCTGTGAAAATTTCAACTGTCTAACTGTCACGGTTCATGAGATACAACCTGGTGACAGACGGACAGCGGAGTCTTAGTAATAGGGTCCCGTTTTACCCTTTAGGTACGGAACCCTAAAAAGAGTAATAAAAATAACCACCTTCTTAGAGTTATAAATTTTTCATAGGTCTAGAAGACGACGTGTAATGAAATAAGTACGTGAAGTATTTTCCGTTTTTCTGCTATCTTTTCTTTAACCATGTCATTATAGTCCCAGCTCTTTGCGTTAGGTGGAAGAAAAGGAGTTGATTTCCAAGCCGTTTCTAGAATGGTCAACTCGCCCTTACCGTCATTTGTTTTATCCGGAGATGGTGACCGAATCGTTGGCCCGCATACTACACACATTTACAAGTGTATCTACACAGACATCCGCGCACGCAAACATTGACACTTCATTCGAATTGTGTTCAAAATCGTGCTTTTATAGGCCGTGTCCGCCCTGTGATTATGTCACATATTATTTATTTACATTTATTTATTTATTATTTATTTATTTTATCAACAATTTTATTCTTATTTACACTTATCATTTATTTATTACATATAAAATGATCGTTGGTAAAAATTTGTCTTGAAAATCGTTTAATTCGAACTACGATGCTCCTGAGCCCCATCACTGTAAACATCAACTAGCAAACGTCATATGTCGGTATAGGATCTCTCCTACTATTGAGTATGGATTTTCTCACCGTCTGATCGGCCTCCGCGCGCACCACGTGGTAGTCCCGCGCGCGCGCCTCCTCCTGGGCTATTCGCGTCTTGTCCTCCTTCTGCAGCCCGTGCGTCGTCTTCAGCTCCTCCGTGAGCTCGGCCGCTCGCGTGCGGCCCTCGTACATCTGAACAAACATGTGTCGTCTTAACCCTTATCGGTCAAGCCCAAAAATGACCTATAAATGACCACTGAGAAATATGTTTAGGTGATACGAATCGCGCAAGCGTAGCGAGTGCCAGTGCCAGAAGTAAATAGTGGGCGTTCAGGCCTGTGGTCTGAGTGAAATGTTAATAGTTATTTATATCATAAACTCTTCTAACTCAGATAACTGCAGTCACATTTCTTACCAAGACGTAGATTAGTCCGCCTCTAGATTATTCCGGACCGATCTGCCCTTGATTTTTACCACAGAAGCAGTTATCAAACTCGAACCCCCTGTGAGACTTAACTGATATTCGGGCCTCAAGTGAGCTTGAGATAACTAAATCTCTAGA